>JARHVA010001629.1:3240000-3252600 GCA_037957365.1 Torreya grandis | reverse complement strand
CAAGTTTAAAAACTAAACCAAAATTTAAAACATGAAATTACTTATGAAATTAAAACCTACACAATTTAAAATTCCTAGAAATAAAACATTTTATAAAAACCTAAAATATAAAATTTTAATATTTTAATTTAACAAGAAGTTGAGTATTACAATTTTATCAAATTCACAAATTTGAAAACCTCATAATACAAAATACTTAATAAAATCTCACTAAATATCTTTATTATAATAATCTAAGTAAATATTATATTATTAGTTATCTTCAGCAAACAACTTACTATTAGGTTCTCATAATTTAAATGGAATGTGTAAACTAAGTTCAATAGAATACATGTATGACACCTAGTTGAAGTCAAATTTTGTAATGTTTATTGACTTTATTTAGACTTATTAAAAGTTTTTTAATGTCTCTTAAAATCTATACACAAATTTAATATATATATATATATATATATATATATATATATTTTTAAAAAGATATATTTTTTTTAATTATTTAAACAAATTTTAATAAATTTTTACTCCATAATCATACTTAATAATACATTTTAATTTAAAAAGTATCTAACAAAAAAATAAATCTAAATAATATTTAAAAGTAAATCCACATAAAAAGTCCTTTAAATTATAAATATCTCAAATATATGTGATCATTGTCAATATCTTAATGAATATTCACTCATCTATTTTCTTTTAGTATTTACGCCCTTAATTTCAGTTATGTATAGTCAAAAAGTATACATATTCATTTATATTTAACAAGAATAGTTATTGTTTTAATCATTTTATTCATTATATTATTATTTTTAATGTATCTTCATTAAATGATACATAATTTTAAAAATAAATACAAAGCTCAATGAGTATACATATTTGAATATCTTTCTCAAGTGTAGTTATTGATTTAATTTTGTTAGTCATTACCTTAGTTAAGTATCTCCATTAAATAATATAATTGATTTGAAATAAATATAAAGTTTAAATCTCAAAGACTCTTTGTCTCATCATTTCTTTCTTTTTAAGATAACCATTTTGAATTTTATAAGGAATTTTGTATTAATATGAATTGATATAAGGAATATATTCGATACTCTTTTTTTAAGATATGGATGTATGTGCCATCTTGCATTATTCCATATTGGTTAAAAAAGGAGTTGAAATGCAAAGGTCTTGCATGATTTGCACTTTTGATGGTAGATTAAAAGTTAGGCTTTGACATTTAATATTACCAATATCTATTATTATTTTTTCTAATATTAGCCTTTGTGATTTATGTATTGTCAGATCCTAAGGTATTTTTAGTAAAAGTTGTTTAAGGGTTTCGTGAGTTATGAGAAGGATTGAAACATATTTAGGGTCTTCTAGATCCTATACTAGGCATATATGTTTTTTATGTGCACAACCAAAAACATAAGAATTTCAGGGAGTTTGGTGCTAGTTGTATCAGCTATATCATGAATTACACCAAGATCAACATTGACCAAGATAGACTCAACCCAAAAATTTGATGTAAGCATAATTTTTTGTCATTTTGATATAAGAATCTTGGTATCTAATTCCTCATCACTAGGATCTGAAAGTTCTTCTTTGTATATTGTGCACTACTCCATGTAATTGATATACTAAATGATTTTAACTTTTCCTTGTTATATGTTGAATCAAAAGTATTTTTTGCATATAAGTGAGTTGATAAATGAAATGAGAGTTTTTCTTTAGATGAAAAATAACTATCTGTTTGACACTTTAATAAATTTTAGTCTTCAACCTTTTATTCAATAGTTCATACATTCAATACTATATTTTAGAAATTCACTTGATATGGATTAGGCATTTTTGGCAAAAATAATATGTCCAATGTAATAAAAATATTGAACATCTACCAAAGGGTTGAACCATATTATGTTTCAACATGTAAAGGTATATCACGTATCTGATGGAGCTAACCTAAATAACTAATGAGATTAATAGATATTACACCAAATGGATCATTTATGTGTTATAGAAAAACATCCTATAAATTTTGATCAATATGTGTCAATAGATTTTTCCCTATGAAACTAACTTCATTGATTAAAATGTATTGGATATATTGCAAATAATTTTGTAAAGCTACAAATTCTTTCCCTTCCAGCAATTTCCTTTATTTTATAGGTATGTAAAGACTTGAATGGATTGTTGAACCAGTAATATTAAAAGCTATAATACCCCTAGATCATGCAAGTAATTCATTTAAATTCAACACAAATAATTTATTATTGATAAGGTATGATTTTTTTAATGTTAATGATTACCAAAATAATCATTTCCAATGGAAGCATTGTGGCACATTGATTGTAATGGCACATACAACTATCAACAACATTTTTTTGTGCATAAAATGACTAGAAGTGGATGGAATCAATACTATCTATTCTATTTAATTTTTTGGTATCAAAGTAAGTTTAAATTTTGGAGGTGTAAGAGATGGTGAGAGGATGAGGTGGAATCAGTTAGGTGAACCATATTATGCAAGAGTTGTAGAGGAAATTAGAATAATTAACTGAGATAGTTGCAAATCAAAGACAAAGGAGAGAAGACAATGTAGAAAATCACACAAATCATGAAGAAAAAAATATGCAAGAGAAGAAACAAGAACAACTATCATCAATGGAAGAGAGGATGGTTAGAGATTTAGAAGGAAGAAATTAAGGAATAAAGGTTAACATTCATAATTATGGTGGAAGTTTAAAACCAAAAGATTTGATAGATTGGATGAACAACATGGATTTTTTTTTTAATGGAGAACTATGGGAGAAGATAAGAAGGTAACGTTTGCATGCATGAAATTGTAGGGTCATAGAATGATTTGGTGGGATCACCTATAGAAAGAAAGATAAATAAAATGTAAAGAGAAGATAAACTGAAAAAATATGACAAAGAAGTTGAGGGATAAATTTCTTCCTATGGATTATGTACAAACCCTATATAATAGATATCAAAGTTTGGGCTAGAAATATCACAATATATAAGATTATATAGATAAGTTTTGTAAGCTTTCCATACATGTGGAACATGATGAGATAGAAGAGAAGATGGATGCAAGGTAGGTAAATTGTTTGAAATTTTCTATTCAAGATGAATTAAGCATGTATATAATACTTTGCATGAAGGAAGCTTATCATTAATCTTTGAAGGTAGAAGAAAAATAAAATAGATATAATTTTAGAACAACATCTACTGGGCCAAGAAGTGGACAATATACTCCAATAAGGGGATGAGGTGGAATTAATATAAGAATAGGTAGGTTTAATACTAATAGAGTGTTGTGTGTGAAGCCACTATTCATAAGTCACTATTCATATAGTACTATTCATGAGTACTATTCACGTGTCATTATTCATGGTGGTATGGCATGTAAGTGATGTTGTAGGAAGGTGATGTGGTAGTGGGGCCCATAATGGGTCCCAAAAATGGTCATGTTGATGTCACATGTGTGGGACATAATTCTAGATGTGTCTTAGATTCTCATGTGTGCAGCACATAGAGAAGAGTTAAAGATGTCACATGGTGCAAAAAAGTCAAGGGTCACATGTTGGAAAATGATAAAAGATGTCACTACTCAAGATTTCCTCACACATGTGTGAGGGAAATGGCATTTTGGAGTCACACGGGTGACTTGGAAAGAAGAAAAAGTAGGGGGCTACTTTGTTGACCTTTGGATCCCAAGCAAGTAATATTTTATTTTCACATTCCTCTCACATTTTTGAAGTGTGACATGGTACTGTGGAGCCACATAGGGTGGCACATGGGCTTACTTAGTGGAGGATCTTCTTTGAAGACTTTGGCACAAGGTGATAAAAAAAGACATCGCATGATCATGCACTATGTGGGACATAACCTTTAGAGGCTAGTAGATAAGGTCAAAAGTTACATTATGATATGCCTTCACATATGTGACCTTTCTCAAGTGGGGGACATGAGTTCCTATTCCCCAAATAGTGTTCCCCACCAATTTGGGTCAAAATTATCTCCCTCTCTCTTTCTCTTTGATGTAAAAAGATATTAAAGCATTGTGTACTCCTTGGTAATGGCTTATCCCATTTGGAGATCATGGAGGAGCCCTTAGAGGATATCCATTTTGGATCCATGGTTAGAGGTTAGAGTCAAAAAGGCTTGCATGACTTTTTGACTAGATGCTTGGGTTGTAAGAATCAGATGTATGGTATAGTTTGGAGCATAGAGGTAGGATTTTGCTTTTCTCACCTAGGTCTATGATGGATCCATGGAGGAGGTTGATGTTATGGTTTTATCATTGTTTTTAGTTGTCTATTATAGCTAGGAGAGTAGAACTTAGAGGGTATTGTTGAGTGTTTAGTTCACCTGAGTGCTTGCTGTTAGCACTGGTTTGTAGCTGTTGTGAAGAGATGTGTTGTAAAGAGAGTATTGATGAAGGAATGAAGTTTGGTGATAGCTTTGCCCCATGGTTTTTCCCTTGAAATTTTTTAAAGGGTTTTCCATGTATATCTAGTCTTGTGGTTTTATTCTCTCCTATTTTATTTATTTTGTAGCTTGTTTTCCACAAATTTTTTTATTACTTGCACATGTAGGAATGTTTTTTTTCCTAACAATTAGTATCAAGTTATGATTTAGTTTTGGTACCTAAGCCTTGTTATTTGCTAATAATTGGTATCAGAGCCATGGTTGTTTGGCTAATTTTGTGCAAGTAGGAGCTACAGGTGGAGAGACCCAGATATAAACCAATTTTTTTTTTGCATGGCAGGTATCTCTCTATGGAGCAAGGTGGAGGATCTCTTGGTGAAGATCATGTTTTCTTCATGTTTCTAAGGAGAAGCCTACAGATAGAGAATAGAGGAGAAGATGAAGAATCTTTGTTAGATAGATCATCAAATAGTGTTCCTGTTGAAGTTACTATATAGCTTGAGGTGGAGAAAGCTTGTCTCCATTGGTGTAAATAGAGGAAGACAACAAGGCATGAATTTATTATGGTTCTTGACTAGATAAGGGGTACATGATGTGGTATCCTACTAACCATATGTTTTTGGTCGAGATGTGATAGAAATATATGTAGAGGAAGAGGTACCAAAAACTTGATTATGTACCTATTATAGTTGATGGATGGAGAACATGTTTATACTTGAGGTTCTATGGAAGGAAAAGGTTGGTGTTGTATCTTTTAGAGCTCAAAGATGCATTGAGTGAAGTTTTTGGTGGTTGAAATGTGAGTAACTAGGTATACCAATACATAGAGTAACATTACACATGAGTTAGATTGGCATGTGGTAAAGCAGGATGTAGTTTGACTATAGGCTTGAAAACATGGTAGGTGTTGTGAAGTACTAAGTAGTGTGATGACTTCCTAAGAACTATGTAGGTACCATGATGATCATGGTGGGTAGAAGTTTGCTACATGTAGAAGTTAGGTGTTGACTTTTGTGGGTTCTTCTCTCAAGGTGTAGAATAATATTATGAGTGTGGTGAGCACTTGTTGTTCAAGAGTTGGAGCAGTGGGATGTCTCTTTGACATCATTTAGACATGGTAGTCTCATGATGAGATAGGAATATCTAGGAGGGATATTAGGATAAGGCAAGGAGTTTTTCATTTCTGGTTTGGAGATTATACAGGTTCTAATAGATGTGCAGATGGAGTATAGTGAAACCTTCATAGAGAGCCAAAGTTTAGTAGAGGTTAATGTTATGATTGTTGGCATGTTGGTTTCAGACCCCAACATGATCATGGTGTGATGGCTTGGGTTGCTAGGATGTGATGAAGGTGGTTAGAGGAGAAAACTAAGATGGAGATACACAGTGAACATGGAAGCAAGAAAGTTAAGTATCCCACTTCTTATGATATTTTTAAAGATGTCTTCTAGAGTGTCCTATAAAGGAGGAGAAGATATTGATGTCTCATGTATCAACTTTAGTAGGATTATGAGAATACATTGATGTCCTATGTATCAAATTCATCAGTAGTAGGAGAAGCCTCATCTAAAACATGGTGCATGAAAACAAGTACTTCCAAGCAGTGAAAGTTGTAAATGGTTCATGATAGGATCTTGTATACAGGATCAGGTATATGGTGAAGTGGGAGTCACTTTAGGTTATTTAATTTCTATTGGATGGAGTAGATGTTGATAAAGGTATCAAGACAAAGAAATTTTATAGTGCATAAAAATTCTTCTAGGTTTATGTGTGAGTAGTAATGGGCATGATGACAACTAGTAGGTAGATGTATGGTAGCAGGTTAGGATGTAGACATAGGTGGTTCAAATTTGGGTGCATATGACTTCAAGTGGGATATTTTTGGGTTTGAATCCAATATTCATAGGTCATTATTCATATAATACTATTCATAAGTACTATTCATGAGCACTATTCATAGTGGCATGACATGTGGGTGATGTGGCATGCAAGTGTGTAGTGGTGTGGCATGTAGGTGACATGGTAGAAAGGTGAGTCCCAAGATGTGGGCCCAGGGAGGGTCCCAAGAATGGTCACGGTGATGTCACATGTGTAAGACATAATTCTAGATGTGTCTTAGATTCCCATGTGTGGAGCACATGGAGAAGGGACAAAGATGTCACATGGTGTAAGAAAGTCATGGGTCACATGTTGAAAAGTGAGAGAAGATGTCACTACTCAATATTTATTCACGCATTTGTGAGGTAAATGGCATGTTGGAGTCACATGGGTGACTTGGAAAGAAGATAAAGTAGGCAGCTACTTTATTGACCTTTGGAGCCCAAGTAAGCAATATTTTATTTGCACATTCCTCTCACATGTGTGACGCGAGACATGGTAATTTGAAGCCACATGGGGTGGCACATGGGCTTACTTTGTGGAGGATCTTCTTTAAAGACTTTAGCACAAGATGACAGAGAAGGACATCACATGATCATGCACTATGTGGGACATAACCTTTAGAGGCTAGTAGAGAAGGTCAAAAGTGGCATCATGAGATGCCTTCACATGTGTGACCTTTATCAAGTGAGGGACATGAGTTCCAATTCCTAAAATAGTTTTCCCCACCCATGTGGGTCGAAATTCTCTCCCTCTCTCTTTCTCTTTGATGTAAAATGCTATCAAAGCATTATGTACTCCTTGGTAGTGGCTTATCCCATTTGGGGATCATGGAGGAATCCTTGGAGGCTCTCCATTTTGGATCCATGGTTAGAGGTTAGAGTTGGAAAGTATTTCATGACTTACTCACCTAGATGCTTGAGTTATAAGCATAATATGTAGGTTACAAGTTGGAGCATGAAGGTAGGAATTTGCTTTGTTCACCTAGGTGTATGATGGATCCATGGAAGAGGCTGATGACATGGTTTTAACATTGTTTGTAGTTTTATTTTGTAGCTATGAGGCTAGAAATTGGAAGGCATGGTTGAGTGCCTGGTTCACCTAAGTGCTTAGTGTTAGAACTAGTTTGTAGCTATTGTGAAGAACTATGTTGTAAAGAGAGTGTTGATAATGAAATGAAGTCTGGTAATACCTGTGTCCTGTGGTTTTTCCCTTGCTAGTTTTTAAAGGGTTTTCCACATATATCTGATCTTGTGGTTTTATTCTCTCCTATTTTGTTTATTTTTTAGGTTGTTATTCCATAAATTTATTTATTACCTACACATGTAGGAATGTTTGTTTTTCCTAACAATTGGTAATAGAGCTATGCTTTAGTTTTGGTACCCGAGCCTTGTTATTTCCTAACATAGAGGAGAATCATCACATGGTCTAGAAATATAAGAATATAATAGATAAACATTTCAAAACTAGTAAAGAATAAGTGGATTTAAATGAGTATGAATCTATGGTGGTGGTAGAGTATGGTTTCCAAATCAACATAGATCTTATGTTTATTATATATATGGAGAAAAAGGCCACAAAGCATTTGAGTGTCCACACTACCAGGATCAAGAGAGGAGATAAGAGGATCACCCAAGAGTGAATTTAGTTGAAGATAAAATATAATACCAAAATACTAAAGTTGTAGTGGTAGATATTGGATAAAATCTCATGATGAGAATAACAATGATTGCTCAAAAGAAATAAAATGTGGATAATAAAGAAGGTGGTGATGCATGGATATGAACAAATATATTTCAATTAAGGTTTACTTTAAGAGGTAAGATATGAAAAGTAATTATAGATGGTGATAGTTATAAAAATATGGTTTCAAAGGATATGATTGAGAAAATAGGTATGTAGTGTGAAAAGCATCCTAATCCTTATCAAACTTCATAGTTTAAGAAAGAGAATGAATTTACAATAGATAAAAGGTGCTTAATCAATTTTTTGATAGGTAAAAATTATAAATATGAAATATGGTGTGATGTAATACTAATGGATGCATGTCATGTATTATTGGGAAGGCCATGACAATTTTATAGAAAAGCAATTCATGATGGAGTAAAAAACACATAGTTTCTGAAAAGGTGTTATCAAGGTAGTTTTCTTACCTCTTAAATAATAATGGTAGGTAAAAAGCATGCTAACTGTAAATTTTTTTATCAAAGGCATGAATATGACATATTACTTCCATGCATTAGTAATAAAGCAAGAAAACACAAAAGTGGTGCATGTACCAACATAACCAATAAGTGTTGAAAGGATATGTAGATGTTATACCTGATGAGTTATCAGATAATTTACCACCAAATAGAGATATTCAACATGATATTGATTTGATTTTATGATAAACTCTACTCAATCAATCAATTTATATGACGAGTCCAAAAAAACATACAAATTGAATAAATAAGCTATTGAAATGGTGAGAAAGGGTGTAGTAAGGGAGATAATGAGTTCCTTGCAACACTTGCATTGTTAACTCCAATCAAAGATGGAGGATAGAGGATGTGTGTGGATATTAGAGGAATCAATAAAATTATAATCAAGTATAGGTTTCATATACCTCATTTAGGTGATATGATGGGTGTTCTTTCAAGAGCAAAATATTTTACCAAGATTGATCTGAGTGTATACTATAAAATTCAGATTCATGAAGGAGATGAATGAAAAACAACATTCAAGGCTAGAGATGGTTTATATGAGTGGATCATGATTAACATTTTGGTTATTTGATGCACCTAGCACATTTATGAGGGTGATGAACATAGTGGTATGAGAATATATTGGTAAGTTTGTGGTGGTTTATTTTGATGATATTTTAATGTTTAGTAAGACTAAAGAAAAAGACTTACAGTATTTTAGAATGGTATTAGAATTGTTAAGAAAAGATAATCTCTATGAGAATTTGAAGAAGTACAAGTTTATGCAAAATAGTTTGGTATTTTTGGAATTTATAGTTTCAGAATATGGTGTACAAAAATGGATGAAGAAAATGTAAAGGTAATTGTTGAGTGGCCTATACCAAAGAGAATCACATAGGTAAGAATTTTACATGGTTTATTAAATTTTTACAAAAATTTCATTAAGAATTTTAATAGTCTTGTTGCACCAATAACAAATTATATGAGAGGAAAATAATTTGCATGGACAAGGTATCCAAAAAAGCTTTAAGTTGTCAAATAACAAAATTATAGAAAAAGCCTATTTTTACATTACCAAATTTTAGCAAAGTGTTTGAGGTTGATTGTGATACTTTGTGTTTGGGAATTTGTGTTATATTGAGTCAAGAAAGGAAACCAATAACATATTTTAGTGTTAAATTGAATGAGGTAAAAAAAAGTATTCTACTTATGTTGTTGAATTTCATGCAATTATACAAGCATTAAGACATTGGTTCCTAAGGAGTTTTTCCTATTTAGTGATCATGAGGATTTGAAGTATGTGAATAATCAAAAGAAGTTAAATAGTACATATGAAAAGTGGGTGTCTTTCTTGTAGGGTTATATTTTTATGTTGAAACACAAATCAAGAAAATAGAATAAAAAAGTTGATGATTTTAGAAGGGGAGTGGGGTTGATAACTACTATGGTGAGTGAAGTAGTTAGATTTGAATTTATTAATAGAAAATATGATACTGATCTAGATTTTGTCAAGATAGTTGAGAAATACAAGAATCCATTGATAGGTGATAGAAGTAATGTTTATGATGAGTATCTTATGCAAGATGGTTATCTCTTCAAAAGGAAATAATTATGTATTCCAATTATGTCTCTAAGAGTCAATATTATGAGATAATTGCATAGTGGTGGTTTGGATAGACATTTGGGAAAGACAAAGATAATAGATTTGTTGGAGGAGAAGTATTTTTCATCAAATATGAAGAGAGATGTGACAAGATATATTTCAAGGTGTACAATATGTTAGGTGGTAAAAAAACATGCACAAAATATAGGCCTGTATAGTTCCAAGACGACCATGGATATATTTGAGTATGTATTTTATGTTAGGATTACCAAACACACAAATAAGTAATGATTCAAAGTTTTTTTATTGTAGATAGGTTTTATAAGATGGTTCACATTATTTCATGTAAGAAAACCAATGATGCCACTAGAGTTGCATAGCTATTTTTAAATTGTATTGTGAGATTGCATGGTGTTCCAAAAATCATTACATCAGATAGGGATAGGAAATTTCTATGTCATTTTGGGTGGACTTTGAGGAAGAATATAGGGACTAAAATACAATGTATTAGTACATACTATCCCCCAATAGATGCATAGATATAATTTATAAACAAGAGATTGATAAATATGTTGAGATGCATAGTTCGAGAGAAGCCCAAGCAATGGTAATTGGCATTTACTATAGGCTAAGTTTGTATATAATAGTTCAGTGAACATATCAACATAAAAATCAACATTTTAGATTATTTATGGTAGAAATCCTATGAGTATTTTAGATTTGGTATTGTTACCAATTGCATAATGAGTTAGTGATGATGCATAAGCATTTGAAAAACATATATAATAATTACAAGAAGTAAGAAGAGAATTATAGGAAAGTAATGAGAAGTATAAAGTAATAATAGATGTTAGAATAAGGTCAAAAATATTTGAAGAAGGGTAGTGATAGTTTATTTGAGGAAAGAGATATATATAAAAAAAATCACATATAACAAATTAAAGTACAAAAATATTTGACCATGCAGAATTATGAAGAAAATAAATGACAATGCTTATAAGGTAAATTTACCATATAATTTTTGTATATATCAAGTATTTAATGTTTTAGATTTATATGATTACCATAGAGAATACAGTGAAGGTGAAGAATATGAAAAAACATACTAGAAGCAATAGGAGCCAAAGAAGAAGGAAACGATAGTGTAAGTTCAATAGAAGAAGAAAATAAATACAAGGTAAGGAAGTTATGACAAGTATTTGGTATAGTGAGAAGGATTACAACAGGAAGACAACACTTGGATTATAGAATGGGAGGTGAAGAGGATTAATAAGAACAAATGGAAATAATACAATCAGAGCAACTCGTAGAAGTTGAATTGTTTTCAACTAGAGGAGAATGATGCAAAAAAAGAGTTTGAAATTTCAAAGGCCATAACTTTTGATCTGTGATTCTGTTTGATCCCATATTCATACCAACATGACCAACTCAAAATTTTTAATGTAGTTGTTACCTACCCTTCTGATTATGGGATGTTTTCAATATTTTTTAGAGATCAAACATGACTATCTAAGGGTCTACCATTATTGTTTAATATTATCTTTTATTTTTTTCAAAATTTAGAAAAAACCCCAAAACTAATATTAAATGGTAATTTCATACCCTAATATGTTCATGTTTGGCCTTTAAAAAATATCAAAACTATTCCATAACCATAAGGGTGGATTATAGATGCATTGAACTTTTTGAGCTGGTCATTTTCGTGTGAATATGAGCTCAAACAGAGCTACAGATCAAAATTTATGGCCTTTAAAAGTTTGGCCTCTTTTTGTACATCATTATGTCATGTTGACTTTAGTGGCACCTACAACTATCAACTACCTTTTTGTATGTGCATAAAATGACTAGAAGTGGATGGACATGCAAAATAAGATTCATAAATTTGGCAACTTGCATGATTAAAATTTATAAAAAAGGTTATCATTTCCTTCAAGGAATATAAAATGTTAGTATCATTCTAATTATTATGTATATCAAAGTCATGATAACAAAGCATATCAAATTAATTAAGTTTAATATCAATGTAGGGATGGAGTTGGTAAAAAAGTTGCCATTCATCAAATTATTCAAAATTTTAATGAAGAATGTCATCATCTAAAAATAGTTCATTTTTAGAAATTATAAAGTGAATATTTCATGCATGGTATGAAATTTTCATGCTTTCCTAGTTTTTTACTACTTATTTAGTATAATAACCAATGTTTGTATTGATGTGTTAGAAATGTTTGTAAAAAACATGTTTTCTCCTGTAGAATAATGCATGTGTAGTAGAATATTTAAAAGGAATTACAATGATACTAGGGAAGACATGGAAAATAGCTAACAAATATTTTATTTCCATTTTTCACCACTAAATTTTTTTGCCATATGACCAATTCCTTATATATTATATAATTGATGGCAGATATAATAACGGAGGTCAATCCATGTATACATCAATGAAAGTTTTTGTAGAAACAAAATCAGATTTACTACATAAAACATAGAATAGGATTTTAATGCCAACATTTAATG
>JARHVA010001629.1:3202500-3235000 GCA_037957365.1 Torreya grandis | reverse complement strand
ACATGATATCATTAATTTGGAATAAAATTACCTTTTATTGCATTAGATACCTCCACAATTTTGTCCTCTTTTATTAATGTCATTAAAACAAAATTTCAAGTAAGAACATGTGCACCATAGTATTGAAGTTGTTTTCTCATTGTCTAGTTTCCCAATCCGTAAAAGAATAGATCTTAAATGAGGAGATGATTTGGTGCCATGTTTCACGCAACCACCATCACGACAAGTGTATACTATTCATAAAGGTGTAATTAGGAATCCTCGGACTATTATGTATATTGAATCCTCAGGCTATTATGTATATTATTCACTGAATAAATGCACTATGTTCTAACCCATTATTCTACACCCCAAATTATATTAAGACTTCTCCTTGCTGCATTATGATCTAACTTACTTAGACAAGTGAGCAAGAGAAATGGTATTACACAGGATCAATAGTTAACAAAAGTGACTCAATACTAGTAAACATAGAATAGATATAGTCCAATTAGTAAAACATAATCAAGTCAACAAAGGTCAATTGTAATAACAATACATCAAACATTTGTTCAAGGATGGAAATTATTACAATGAACACAATGCCCCCCAAACCAAAACAACTCAACATTTAAACATTGTCAAGGAATGTCACACATGCATAATAATTATTTGGATATATTTAGTGGGTATATCACATCCCCGACAAGAAAAAGTCCCGCAAAGACACTAATCTAGGACAAATCGCCCTCTTTCATTCCATGATAGAGGCCTCTATGTACATAACAAATAATATCAGTGAACCCAATAAAAGAACTAAGCAAAAGCACTATTCTTCTTCTTCTCCACCCACCCAATGAAACCATAAATGATGGACAAATGAAAAAAAATGAGAAGAAGAAGAATAATGTAAAATAAATGAAAAAATCCAACCACCAGTTCAAAGATGCACAGTCTATTAAAGAGATTGCCATTAGTCAAGAATCAAACCCAAAGATCAAAACACTAATTTTTTATATTTATGGAAGGAGATAAATTTATATACATTTTCAAGGCAAGATTTAAAGTATTAAATTTCAGGCTTTACAAGCAATCCAAACATTGAAAATAAGAAAAGACTAATCACTAACACCTTTTAGAATTTTCACCTTCTTCCTAGAAGAATGTTATTATGTCTTTCTTCCTTTCAATCTTCCCTCTATTTTCTAATTTTTTAATTCTCATTCTTCCTATGTGAATTTTCTTAATGGATCTCCCCTTTCGATAGCCCCACCAATCAATATTAATTTCTCCTATCTTTCTTACCAAGATCTACCAGCATTTTTACTAATGCATTTTCATTTTTATTTGCTCTTTATTTCTTGTCAGCTACTCCAGAATATAAATATACCTATATCACTCTAATGACAAGATTTGGAAAGTAAATTCTTTGTGTCTTCACCCACTTGTGGAATATGACTATTCTTCATGGATATTTAGCTTTTCATTTATTCTTTTGGTAGTTGGTTGTGGCTTTCTGTTAGTTCATATTTTATTGGGATTGAAGTCCCTTCCATTTTCTTCCTTGTCTTTGAGTGGTCATTGTATCTTCTTTATTTTATTCATCCATTGATGATCCCAAAATATATGCCCTTTTATATTTAATTTTTATTTATTAATGGCCATGTGTTCATACATCAAAACATAATATGTCCACTTGCACCCAATTACAATTTTTTAACTAGACAAGAGACCCATGTGCTATGCATTCACATACACAAGGTGGAGGTCTATTGTTAGATCTCTTATTTAAATGCATTGAATCAAATCCCACCTTGATGGACTGAATACAAACCCATACAATCTCATCCCATCATTTGTAAAAATATATGATTCTTTTCTTATCATCTACATAGAAAATCATATTCATCATGGTTCCTCTATGGTATAACAAGGTGAATCATAATCTTGATAATAAATAGCATTGATAAGTAAAATTCATAGTCCATCATGATAGATTCATTTAAATTTATATTTTCATGCCACATCATCATGTGGAAGAGAAATTGTAAAATCTCATAAGGCAATCAGGTACTCATACATAATTACAATCTTATAATGATATAAAATGTATATGTATCCACATGTGTGTCTCAACATTTAATATTTCATAGTTTAATATTTAGTCTTTTGTCAAACCAAAGACTAAAAAATGCAAATGTCCATGATATAATAACAAACATGAAGGTGACTCTAATGATTAAAAAATGGGGATCTTAAGGTGGGTCATTACAAATTCTTAAGGCATCAAGAAGAGAAGAAACGAAGTGAACATAAAATTAAAGGACAATGAAGTGCACATAAAATAAGCAAGAGGAATGAAAGACCTTTTGTGGAGGTTGACATACGATGGTAGGATGAGACCCACAAGGATGAAGGGGAGAAGCAAGGAGCAAAGGGTGCACATAAGAGATAGGTGTGATGCACACAAGAGAAGAAGTGTTAAAAACATATAGGTGGATGGTCAAGGGTGGGTTCAAAACCTCAAGGGTGAAGAAGAGGAGGAAAAGTAGAATAGGTATTTTAGCTAGGTAAACGAGGATGATCTATTGCCAAAAAAGAGTCTAGAAGAGGAAGAAGTGTTTTTTTTGGTTATGTAGCACATCAAATGGAAGGGAACACCATAGCCTTGGAAGCCAACAAAAATGGTACCTTTACCACTCAAACCATTCTTATAAGCATGATGTTACATTCTCATTACTTAGGAAGTTTGATGGAGGAGCATCCCATGTGAACTGACAATCTTGCATCACCCAAAAATAAAGTTAATCAGTCAAAGAATATAACTAACTTTTCCAATGTGTTGTTGCACAATGCATAGTTTGGAAAGATTTTTGGGACTATACAAAAGTCCACTCGTGCGGGATGATGATAATTTGGATTTTTATTTATGTTGGAAGAATAATAGATTGCAATTTTATTTCTAAGGCATGGAACATGCACAGGGTTTAGTGACCATGCATATAAGAGAGGACGTGCCAAGAAATGAAGTGCAAGGTGTATAAGTAGAGATTTGTGATGTAGTTTTAAAATATTGAAGACTCGCTTAAAAAGAGTACTGTGATGGCACAAGAGGAATTTCTTGCATAAGTTTTTCCATACAAGGACAATGAGTGTCACAATCTAAACAAGTTTGGGCTTTCACAGACAAGTTGTGAAGGACAAGATTGTGAAGAATGCACAAATAACTTATAGTGCACAACTATATCAAAAGACCTTGGTAGAAGTGGGTAAAAGAATCAATCATTTTGTGAATATTCTCTAAGCTACTCAGTGACCAAGGATTGACATTGCACATGAAGCACAGACAAGCCTAAGGCAAAAAAACATGTGGACATTCGAGCACATTAAGGAACCAATTCGTAGAGCATTCACCATAGAGCCTAAAGAAGTAGAATGAGAAGGATGTAAATTCAACCATGTGGACCTATACATAGCCATTTGACTAGGCTAAGATAGTTTCTTGAATCACATGACTACACAAAGGACAAAGTTGACAAGATCTAATTGACGTTGATTCATTTAGATGGAAGTCATATTTAAGCGGTTCGAGGTCTACGAAATTTTATGCTACCTTTAGGGTAGGCCTCCATATTTGCATAGACACTGTAGTTTTGCATAGTTCCACACTGAATGCAATTGTTAACCCATGCATGGAAGACACTGTGATGCCTAAGCATCAAGTAATTATAAAAGGAGAGATAGGGACAAACATTTACAAGCTATGCTCATGTAGGGAATATTCTATCTAATTGCATAACTAAGAGTAAGGTCATGAGATGAATGGCTGAAGCATTGAGGGCATGAAAGTCTATGGACTCCATTACAAAGAGATAGATACAAATCTAAGGACTAGTAAGTGAGAGATGAGAGGATGAGAGTTACATTTTAAACATATAAAGCTAATAATATTTTATAACCTTGAGGTTATTAAGGAAAACTATGATATTTTGTATTCTCTATTTATAATAGTGTGAATGTTTGGATGTGAGTATCACTCGGTTGGATGGTATAAGACATCCCTTCACTACTTCCTCTGACTGTAAGTATATAACAATATCATGTATAAATATGAAATTGGTTAGAAATATTCTTAATGCATTCCCATTTATTTGTATATTCTAGCCTTCCTTACAATAATAAAGGTCCCTGTCACTCCTTAACACCAAGGTGTTACCATTTTAAATGGCTCCTTTTATAATCATAAGTTATGGTAGAATAGTTATGCTTTTAGTATGTTGAATTAGTCCCCCAAAAAAACTAAATAATTATATAATTTAAATTATAATTTTTATTAAAGTATATTATTTTTAAATATGCTCATTTCAAATTATTTATATTATTATTGAAAGAAAATTTGTTCATAGGACATAATTGTTTAATTGGTTTCTTTTGGTAATCATAAGTTATGGTGGAATAGTATTGGTTTTAATATGTTGAATTAATCTTTAAAAACTTAGTAATCATATAATTTAAGTTGTAATTGTTATTAAATTATATTAATTTTAATTTTTTTCAATTCAAAAAATTTGTTTATCGGACACAATTGTTCCTTTGATTAATAGGATATATTATTGAAATTTTTTTGGAATAATTAATATTAGTAAGTTGGATTTTATCTATATACCCATTTAAAATAGAAAACGATAATCCATTTTTCAATACTTAAAATTTTGAGACAAAATCATACCTTATCATAAATAAAATATATACCTTTTCTGTAAATTAAAGATAAAAAATGGAAGATAGAATATTCTCATTGATCCTTAAATCACTTTATGAAATATTATTAGAATTCAATTAGCAACATTCGGTGAGCGTCTACCTCCAAATTTGGAATAAGTTTGAATTTTAAGCATGTCGATAACATTATAATATACATCTTAACATTGTTCTAAACATTATATTATATATTATTAGGTTGATAGGTGTGTTCTTTTTTGGATTAAGTTTTTAAAGCCATATCTAATCATTAAGATATTGTAAATTTTGGAGGATGAATAATATCATATTTTCCTATTTTAAGGCATATGAAAATCAGCTTCATCTTCTTCATCTTTTGAATATCCATCTACATGTACCACTAATCCAATGGTGCAGAGGTTGACAAATGAGTTGCTAGCTCTAAGGAAGTAAATGGCACAAGTGATATCTTCAGCTCCTTTGTACAGAGATATGCCAAGGAGGACATTCCCCAATTAGTCATACCAAGGGAATGCTGCTAGGAATCAAGGATAGCCAAATCGTCTTCCTCCCCCATAAGGGAAACTTGCCATTGAAGCACCCCCAACCAATTCAGTAGTTGGATATCTCGAAATAGAATCTGATTTCTCTTTCCAGCCTAAATTGAACCAAGAAAATGACGTTGATCTCCTTGCAGAAGACCAAGAAGAATTAGCTGGTGACTCCAACATTAGTTTCCTAAATTACCAAGATGAACCTAGAAGTGAAGGTGAAGCAGTTGATGGATCATATGTTGTATTCACATAGTCCCATAACCAGTCAGCCCAACAAGCTGATAAAGGAAAAATAGGGGAAAGTTCTTAGCCTAAAATTTCAATTGCCAAATGAGGAACTTCTTTTCCTTTCTGGCCAAAGGACCTAGTGACTGTTAAAAAGGTAAGCACCTCAAATACGCCTTCGCCTCCAACTTCAAATCCATAGGCCAGTCCTCCCCTTCCAAAAATCAAAAGGATGAACTCCCTTCCTCTGTTCCTAGTCAATTTCAGTCATTTGACATAATTGACCATGTCAGGAAGACTAAAATTCAAATGTCTAAATTTGAATTCTTGCAATCCAATCTTGAGCAGTTGGATAGGTTAGTTCAGTGTGTGAAGAATAAAGCCATCCCTACAGGAAAAGATGTTAAAAAAGTAACTTGTGATCCTCCAAGGAACATGTCCATCCCAAACAATCTTGTCATTACTCCTCCAACTTCCCCTAGAAAAATAGAGCCTTTCTATGTTTCTCTGTTGATAAATGGTTACAAATTGAGCAATTGCATCATAGACTCCGGTGCATCTAACAACATCATGCCTGCCAAGGTGGTAGAATCTCTTGGACCCATGCTAACGAAAACCTTTGAGAGATATTTCTCCATGGAGAAAAAACAAGTACCTCTACTGGGACAAATCAAGGATGCCCAGTTTGTATTTACAGCATTCCCAAACAAAAGAATCAAGATGACAATCTTGGTGGCTGACATCCCTGCCTCATACGGCATTCTTCTTGGATGAAATTTTTGCAAGGACATTATAGGAGAATTGAACATGGACCTATTTGAAGTGAGGATACCTATCAAAGGCATCATGCAGAGGTTGCTTCCTAAAAAGGAATCAAAATATGTTGTCACCCAGACATCAGCCCTTGAAGCTCAAATTCTATTTGAATATTCAGACATGGGTAATTATTTCTTGACCACAGAGGATACTCATGTTTCAGCTGATGAAACTTTTGAAAATGATAGTCTGAAAATTAGTTCAGACAGAATAGTAGAAGACATGATAGAGTACAATGCAAATGCAGAAGAATTCCCCCTTCCAAGCAAAGAGAAATATGAGAAAGGATCAGTTTCAAATAAGGTATGGATCTTAGAATTCAATGGCAGCAATTCTTCTACTGGCTTAGGGGTTGGGATTGTGTTGATATATCCTCAAGGAGATCTTTTTCCTTATTCATACAAGTTGCAGTTTAGCAACACCAACAATAAAGCTGAGTATGAATCTCTATTGCTTGGATTGAAAGTCGCTAAAGACAAGGGCGTCAAACTCCTTCATGCCAAAGGAGATGTTGAGTTGGTGGTTTGTTAGGTGAAAAACCTATACCAAACCAAAAATGAAAGATTGTACCACTACCACAATCTACTCTAGGATCAAATCAAAAGGTTTGATGCTTTCAACATCTCTGTCATACCTAGGGAGTTCATTGACAGAGCTGATGCATTGGTTGTTTTAGCAACTCTCTTAATCCCGCACCCAAACTTCATAGGAGACAAGTACACCATTGACCTAGTCTTCTGACCAAGTGTACCTGATAATGTTAATCATTGGTAGGTATTTAACAATGACAACCAAATCATTGCATTTTTGGAGCAAAAAGACAGCTCTGAATAGCTTCACTTCAAAGGCAATAAGCTCCAAAAACTTGAATCAGCTCCTAAAATGAATTCAGACATAGGTGAAGAATTCCTACAGTTAAAAGAGAATAAAATTCCCAAAGGACTGGTTTCTCTTGAGAAACTATTTGATGAACACAACAGGTTCATCAAAAAATAACAAATGGATTCAAACTCCTCCCAAGGGTTTGATCAGATAAATTTGGGTACCAAGGAAAATCCCAAGATGGTGAACATTGGGAAATGCTATACTCTAGAGGAGAAACTCAAATTTACTGACCTACTTTGCCATTACATGGATGTTTTGGCCTACTCTTATGATGATCTGAAGTCACTCAATCTTGAGGAATTTCACCATGGAATTCTTCTCAAAGATGATTCAGTGCCTTACAAGCAGAAATTTTGGTAGTATAATCCAAAGATATCAAGTACTATTATGTCTAAGATACAAAAAATGCTAAATGCTAGGATAATTTTCCCAATCCATCATTCCACATGGATTGTCAACATAGTCCCTATGAGGAAGAAGAATGTTAAAATTTACATCTATGTGGATTTCAGGAATGTGAATCAGTCATCTTTAAAGGATAACTATCCTTTGCCAATCATGAATCAAGTGCTTCAGACAGTGACTACCTTAGAGATGTTATCAATGCTAGATAGCTTCTAAAGATACAATCAAGTTGAAGTTGGTGAAGTAGACTAGTACAAGACTACCTTCACCACACCTTGAGGCACCTTTGCTTATCGAAGAATGCCATTTGGCCTGATAAATGCTGGCACCACTTTCCAGAGAGCAATGGACCTTGCTTTCAAAGATGAAATGGGTAAGTTCATTGTGGTATACCTTGATGACTGACCATTTTTTCCAAGCATCACCTTGACCATGTGTACCATTTACAACAAGTGTTAGAACACTGCCACCAAAATGGCATTTCTCTAAACCCCAAGAAGTCTATTTTTGGAGTAACAGAAGGGAAGCTTCTTAGACACATTATATCTAGAGAAGGCATAAAGATTGAGTTAGAAAGAATCAAGTCTATCAAGGAGCTTACTTTGCCCACAAGTAAGACTGTGGTTCACTCTTTCTTTAGAAAAGTGAATTTATTATGAAGGTTCATTCTTGAGTTTGCTGAGAAGACTCGCCACATTGTGGACATGATGAAGGGAAAGGCCACTTTCAACTGAATTGACGAAGACAAGTCAATATTTCAAGACATCAAGACAACTGTGGCCCATGACCCAACTTTGGTTTATCTAGATTACACCAAAGGCTTCATAATGTATAGTTATGCTTTTGAGCACATACTTTCAACAATTTTGGTTCAATAGAGTGAAGAAGCTGTGGAATCTCCCATATCCTTCACGAGTTATCCTCTCAAAGCTCATGAGATGAAGTATTCAAACATGGAGAAGCATGCTTATGCAGTGGTCAAGGCAATCAAGCATTTCCATTTTTATATCCTAAACTCATGTGTTATTGCCCTGGTTCCTGATACCACAATCAAACCCATACTAACTCAACAAGAGTTTGGAACCAAAAGGGGCAATTAGATTGCTAAAATCTAGAAGTTTGATCTAGTTATCAAATTGATAAAGCTGGGGTGAGGAAGGGGTCTTTGCCAATTAATTTTTGACAACATACCAGAAAAAATAGAGCATGAAGAAACAAAATTGGGAGACACACCAACAGTTCTCTTTGTCACTACTACGGATGAGTGGTATTCAAATATTGCTCATTTCCTTACATACGGTGAATGTCTTACTCACCTATCTTGTAAAGAAAGGAGAATTGTCAAGTTGAAAGCTGCCAACTTTGTCCTATGGGACAATGGGCTATATAAGAGGAACCTTGACGGGGTATTCCTTCATTGTGCAGATAAAGTGTAGTAGAGCAAACTTCTGGAATCCTTCCACAATCTAGCCTGTGGAGGACATTTTTTTGCACCTATAACTACCCACAAGATTCTATGAGCTAGGTATTATTAGCCTACCCTATTTTAAGATGCATATAAATGGGTGCATAAATGTGAATTGTGCCAATAGTTCGTGGGAAGACCCACGCTAACTGCTCTACCTCTCAAGCCAGTGGTGATAGAAGAGCCATTTCAGCAATGGGGAATCAATTTCATTGGTGCTGTAAACCCATCTTCAAGCATTGGACATGATTATGTTCTCACAGCCACATATTACTTCACCAAGTGGGTGGAAGCTATTCCAACCAAGCATGCCACTTCAGAATTAGTATGCAATTTCCTCAAGGAGAACAACATTTCCAGGTTTGGAATCCCAACCAAGAATGTGACCAACAATGTAGCCTATTTTTCTTCACATGAGATTACTGAATTCTACTTTTATTATGGGATTACTCTCTCCCACTCTTTTGATTATTTTCCACAAGGGAATGGCCAAGCAGAATCAAGCATTAAGAACCTAGTGACCATGATCAGGAAGCTGGTAGATGACAACCAACGAACCTGGCATAAAGCATTGTTAGATGCTTTATGGGTAGATAGAATTACACCCAAAAGGGTGATAGGTATGTCACCTTTCCAACTTTTGTATGGTCTCAATGAAGAGATACCAATCACCCTAGAATTACTAGCATTGAAATTGTCAAAGGTGATTGAAGATCAGACATATGAAAGCTCCATCAACAAGAGGATCACTATTTAACTGAGCTAAATGAGTAGAGAACTATAGTGGTGGACCAAATTGCTGTGCATCAAAGTCTAGTGAAGAATCTATTCGACTAAAATGTAAAAGCCCATAATTTTTAGATTGGTGATCAAGATCTATTATGGGATAAGAGAAGAGAACCTAAGGGAATGTATGGGAAATTTGATTCCCTATGGAGACGCCCATTTACTATTCATCAGCTCAATGGTGAAAATAGTTTCTTGCTAAAATATCAAGATGGTACAATCTTTTCAATGCCTCACAGTGGGCAACATCTGAAGCACTTGAATCCATGAAGTATCAGATAAGATCAGCTTATACATATGTATATTTGTATAGTCTTTTGATCTATTTTTGTGCCTTCATTTTTGTTTTTGTCACCTTTCTTTTTGGGTATCATGACTCTATAGGCCAATGGCATACTTTAAGGCACTGGAGATTCTAGTTTCTACTCCCTTCAACTGAAATAAGCTCCCCAATTAGAGCTAGCTATTGTTCCCAAAATCTGTTACTCATTTTTGCGACAACACATGAACTAATTTTAGTCCTACAAGCTAAAAATTATCCTTTCCATTATCAAAAATTGTTCTAGGCATTCAAATTCTCCATTTTTCAAGCTTTTTCAGCTAACAGACTTCGCAGGAAGAAATCTACGGACTCATTTCTATAGACTCTGCAGGTAGGAATCACGGACTCATTTCTATGGACTCTATAGGTAGGAATATATGAACTCATTTCTATGAACTCTATAGGTAGGAATCTATGGACTCTGTAGGTTCATATCTATGGACTCTATAGGTTCATTTCTATGGACTCTACACAAGCTCTCAACACTTAGACAATTTCAAGGTTGGTTCAATGCCAAGGTTCAACCAAAAGGTTCATTGGCAAAGTTCAAACAAAGGATTGAACTATTGAACCATTGAACCTTAAACTAAAATGGTTCAAAGGTTCAATGGGTTCAAGGGTTCAACGATGTCAGCAAGCTCAAAGATTTAAGCACTTCAGCAAAAGTTCAAAGTTTAACCGCTTCAGTAAGTTCAACGACTTCAAAAGACTTAGCAAAAAGAAGAAGGCTTGAACCATTGAACTGATGAACCTTGAACCAAAATGGTTCAATAGGTTAAAAGGTTCAATGAGCAATTGGTTCAAAGCGGTTGGTTCAACAAAGATGGTTCAAGTGGTCAAGTGAACACAAGGATGAACTAATGAACCGATTGTACCTTAAACCAAAATGGTTCAATAGTTCAAAGGTTCACAAGTTCAATGGTTCAAAAGAAGTTCTAGACAAAGAGCAAGAAATCCATTGAACCATTGAACCATTGAACCTTGAACTAAAATGGTTTAATGGTTCAAAGGTTCAAAGGTTCAAGATGGATGGTTTAAGGGAGTGCCCCAAAGCTGAAAGAATAAGTGCCCTTGTAGAGGGCAGGTGCCCTTGCGGAGGGTAGAGAACATTGGTTCAAAGATCAAAGAAAGCATCGAACAAAGGGATGGTTCAATAAAAGATCAAGAAGGTGATTGAACCAAGAAAGTGATTGAACTAGGGAAGCAAATGAACCAGGGAAATGATTGAACCAAGGAACCGATAAAGACTACTTGAACCATTGAATTATTAAATTGATGAACTTTCAAAGGTTCAAAGGTTCATCGTTCAATATAGTTCAAATAATCAGCAACCATTGATGTCCCTGTGGATGCCAAATTTAAGATAATGAAATATCCATCAATTTTCAAATATGGCACTTGACACTCAAAAAAGGACCGTTTGAAAAGCCCGAAGGGACACCTTCCCTTTGGGGTGTTCTAAAGGATTGATAAAGATGGATAAATAAGCTTCTCTCAGAGCTCCATAGAGGGTGCCAAGTGGCAACTGTGAAAGGTTTTAATGTGTTTTTCTAAATGCAGCAGAAGTTGCCACATGTCCTTTGTAAAAATTTACAAAAAGCATCAAGTGTCAACGTCTGCCATTTCTTCCTTTTATTTCATTATTGAGTAAGGACTATGGTGGGCCTCAGGTGAGTTTCTAAGGTAATCAGAGCACACCAAGTGTCATCATCCGTATGAATCCAAATGAGTCCCACAGGTTTCTATAGTGTTTACAAAAGCTCAGTGGAAGCTGCCATGTGTCATCTTCTATAGGACTCTCAAAAGATATCTTAATATTCTATAAGTTAAATGGATGCTACTAAGTATCCTCACCTATTCCATAGTAAAAAATTCCATGTGTCACTTATTAAGATCATCAGAAAGTGCCACCTATCCCCATTCCCCTTTTGAAGCTGCTCAGGCAAGAAGTGGTGGGTCCCATTTTTTGTAAGTTGGTAAAGTTTAAAAGTAGTGGACTATGATAGATGTCAAAGATGGAACACTCCCAATACAAATACATAGTAGAAAAGATAGCCTGAGAGCACAAAATACAACAAAGAAAGGGGAAATGATGGAGAAAGATCAAAAATATCCATGCATGGGATATGTTTTTAGAAGGTGAAGCAGCCCACTTGGTGGACATCAGAGAGCATGAACATTCAATGGCATGGCCTAATTTTTTGCATTGAGTAAAGTGAATGAACAACTGTGCACACATTAGGAAACACATCAAGTGGCCCATATTTAAAATTGATGCCCAAATCCAGCATAGCCCATGGATAGAATTTAAAATGTATTGAATGCATTGAATGCATTGTAAGCCATTTTTGTGAAACAAAGCACCCAAGTCTTTCTTGGAGAACTATATATTAGACTCTCTTATTATTTTAAGGAGATCTCTCTATTATCAAAAAAAATTTTGCCCAAATTGAAAGGCATTACTGAGACTTTGAGCTCAGATTGTTAATCATATTTTGTTATTTGAATAAGAAAATAAGTGACTTTTAAGACTTTGTGCTAGAATAGCTTAGTTGTTGGGGAAATTGTTCTTATGTCTATTTCCTTAATACATTTTTTGTCCATTTAATTAAATATGCAGAATTAGTGAAAGTAATCAGGAAGGTGTCCTGAAGTTAGGTGTGGAGAGACTTTGTGCTACCACAATTTTCTTTAGTTTGTCTATTTTCTATTTCTATGTAAAGGTTCTTGGGACAACTTCATGCCCTCATTATCCTTCATATTTCACTCTTTGGCAGTTGAGGTGGAGACTTTGTGCTAAATTTCATCCTGATGTGTTACTGTGCCCTGTTACAGTTACTTGTCACTACCCAAAAGGTTCCTGTTGTCTACTAAACAACACTCCTGAAAGAAGAGGAGTGCCTTCTATCATTTCATCAAGATTTATTATTTGATTGTTGAACATCATCTCTGAAAAAAGAGAGATGGATGGTGTTATCCTACCCCTGAGTTTTATTTTCAACTTATTTATAGTAGATTAGCATATATATAGTCCCTTCATACTTATAGGGAACCTCCCTTGATGAGAAGACAGATTTGTCCCCTTTTGATGTGGTGAACCTACACATATGGCCAACCAATCTTCCTTGTTGTGGTTGATTAGACCTATTTTGTTCATCAGTATACTAGTGACAAAATATTCACCCAACACATTTAAACATGATTCAAAATATCATAATAGTCAACAAGAGGACTAGTTGAAAGTATTTATGATATATTTATTAAAAATAGATCATCAAAAGTATAATAATGAGTCATTTTATTTTAATGAAAACTATCATGTGGATTCTAAGAACTATATATTAGGATTTTATTTTTGACATGATAGTTTGATCTTCTAAATATAATGGATCAATATCTAGTACATATTTTATCAAGATGCATCCATGATTATGTGCAAATCATAGATGCTGCATTTCATACCGAATAAATATATTTATTTATATGAGGTTAAATAAAAAAAGATATTTTTGGAAAAAACAAAAATGAAAATGTAGTTTATTGCATACCTATACCAATAGTATCTTATAAATGTTTTTATAATATTTCCTCAAGAAATATTGTAAATATATGATGAATATAAAGGTTTTTATGATTTAGATTGGAGATAATATTTTATGTTATCCAATGATAAGATTTGCATGGATCTTCAAGGGTCTTAATAGGCATTAAAGCATGTAAATCAGGGAATTTATTATCAATAACACTTAGCATGAATAATAGAGCAAGAAAACCTAATTAATAGATTGTTTTAGTAATTTAAATATTTATTTTTTGTCTAATATGATATTTTTCTTCACAAAGTGGAATAAAAGATTTTCTAGTCTTCAACAATTTTATCATCGGGCATTACGTGGAGCAATTATTGAAGATGTGAAATAGTAGCTGGAAAATTGTCCTTGGTATTTTAAATAATAATGGATGTTATTCCTTGGGTATGATGATGCATCATTAATTTAACTATAAAATACTTAAATCATAGATGACTTTAAAATATGGTATCACAAAAACACATTAATTAAAGTGCACATTCTTGCATCTAATATTTTTCAACCAAGATCTACTCTAAACATAGTTTGACTTATAGGAAATAAATTAGGAATTTACATATAAAACATTCCATCTATATTATGATCATTTACATGAGATGTGATAATTTATGTCCATGGAATAACACTTGGTTTTGCTCCATTTATTTGTTTGATAATGAATAATTAGGTAAGAGGGTCACTTTCCCCAAATTAAAAAAAGACTTAATAAGTAGATAAGAATAATAAAGATAGAAATTTCAAGAAAAGAACAAAAGGAGATGAAAATAATCTAAGAAATCTATACAACCATAAAGCTACCCAACAACTATACACATATGAATATCATATGTCAAAGGACTAGATTCACTTTATGAACCACAAAGACTATTGTTTCTCTGTTACTATAATCTCCATATAGCTATTTATGGGGTCATTACCCAAATACAAATGACTTGATCCCCACCCTTCTTAGTATATTTAATTAATAATTCCTCAGTATTCCATTCCAACATAAAACACTATAATTTTATGAAAGAGTCAGAAACAAATTATTGAGGAAATGTTATAATGAAGGAGGACACGATTAAGGGATTCATAATTATGCTTACCAAAAAAAACCAAGAGGGAACCTAGAAGCTAATCATTTGAATTCTATCCTAGAAAATATATTTATTCATAATGGTCAACCATAGGTGAATGTTGGCCTTAGGAATCCCATTAGGGATTCATACTTTTTGCAATGGCCATGTTAGGGTACTGATAAGAGAGATTAAATTATGATAACCTTGTTTAATAGAAATATTACTTTAAGGATCTCATATTTAGATGATTCTCAGTATTTTGATTGAAAATAATTTTATATTTATTATATTCAAGATCCTATAACTAAGATAACATGGAAAAATGAGGAAGGTAGTTTTACTATGCAGTCACAATATGTACTTTCTGATCCAACTAAATCTTGTTCAATATTTTGGAATTATTCAATGTTATATTACATACGTTAAAACCATAGATGAGACTTTAACAAGTTTGGTATGTATTGATGCCAATTTATCATGAGTGAGAAAGACATCCTTGTAATACTTATCATGTGGTATCATGCATTTTAAAGTATTCTTAATGCATGATTTGCTATTATTTATTTTTATAAATTTAGATAATATTTTGGAATGGTACTAATGTGATATAAGAAACTAATATTAAGTTTAATGTATTGTTATTATCATACATGAACATGTTTTACATGTAAAATTGGTTTATCCTGTGATATAATATTTTCCTTACATTGCATTAACATTTATAGTAGGTTGTTCTTTAGGATACAAATTGTTACATTTAGATAAATGATCTCTAAATTAGGTTGATATTCCACTCTAAGCTTTACCAACATAGAACCTATCACTCCAAGCTTAATACTGATTGGAACATGATTGCTCTAGACTATTAACCATGCTAAAATAGAGATAAACAAGTGTTGGAAATGAACTATACAAATTATTTCATATGAACATGAAGAAAAATAATGAAAAACTATCACAAAAAATATATTATATATCGTGGAGAAACTTTATGTGGGAAAAACTCCAATGGGTGATGAAATTGCACTCCCCTTCCACTATGCAATGCAAAAATCTACAAGGTACTACCAAACCTGGTAATCATGGAAATAATTTTAACTACCACTCTATTAAAAACATGTAAAAAGGATGTTCTTTGAGGGATGTTGGTTTGATGTGTGTTGAATTCAATGAAAATTAGTTAAATAGATTGCTTGTTTAGAACTTTTTCGCGTGTATTGTTGTTAAAACATGGGAAATGAAACCATTTATGATAAATCATAGGGACTCAACCTAAACACATTACACTCCGCTAGAAATTATTATTTTTCAAGTTGTAGTTTTTTAAATATTTGTATAAATTAATTTTTATTAATTTAAATTGAATTTTAAACCTTTCCAATTCTTTTTACAAATATAGAAATACTTTAATTAAATAATACAAATAATGTGTAGTGTATCACCAACCTTTTATTTTATTATGCATCCCAATATTATTTTATTTTTCAATATTATGTTGTTTTTATTCTACTTAATAAATGTGTTGAAGTGTAAAATACATATGTTACACACACACACACACACACACACACACACACACACACACACACACACACACACACACACGTATGTATGTATGTATATATGTATGTATATTGTAACAACATCCCCACTGGGATCTACTTATAATAACATGATCTAAAAAAAATTAATATACATATTGTTTTATTATATTTGATCATGATAATCTAATTAGTGATATAAGTCTAACATAATCAACATCCTAAGTTATAAAATAAACATGTAACATTTATCGGTCACTAATCACTATCATTAGATGAATCAAAACATAACTAAATATATAAAGTAATTACATATTTTCTATCTACAAATGGTACAATAATAAAGCTACAGCTATTAATGTAATAATGAGTAAATAATTATGATTCATTAGGGATAATGTTTCAATAGTTATAAATACAATGCATGATACAATATATAAGATACAAGGCTCCATAGAGTATGAGTTCCTAAACTCTAGTATCTATAGCAATCTCAATAGTCTCCAAAGACGTAGTGTTGTGAGGAGGGAGGGAATCATCCAACCACTATTACACACCAACCACAAAACAACTATCCCCCACACAATCCTTTATTAGGGAATGATCCTCCCTTCATGAATGATTAGATAGCGATGGTGTAGAAATCTAGAGAGACAAGCTAGTACTCTTGTGCTGTAAGATTTCTAATACATGATGTGTACCTTAAATAAGTGTAAATAATACATATGAAATGATAATTTCTAACTAAAATAAGTTTGGATAATGTTTTAAAATAGTTTTTGATATCTAACATCAATTAAATTCATACACATTATTTGATCAGATTACCTTCATCTGACATTAGTGATATAGATAAGATAGTGAAAACTATCTCACTATTTAGTTAGTACCAACAATACGAGATTTAGTTAATATAAATATAACCAATAGATTCATAGATATTACTTTCTACTAGAAGGCATAAAACATGATAAATATAGGAATAATCAAAATCCATATATTTAGTCCATTAAATATATGAATGAATCTCTACTATCTTATTTATTACATAATAATAAGCATAACAAGCACACTATATACTATTTGGGTATAATATATATTTAGATTTCATATTTCTTATTTTTATAAGTTTATATTAATATATAGTACATTATATGTCAAGCAATAATATTACAGTCCATGATTTTTATGTACACACTAATCAATTTCAATAGCCAGTCATAATAAAAAAACTTATCAATATCATGAAAACATAATCTTTCATTTAAATATCTTGTTACATTTTTAGAAGGTTATATGTATATATAAATAATGTTCTATTCTTCAGGAATCTCTGACTTAGTTTTTAACAAACAATAAAACTAAAAATATAAGCATACCTCCCAATGTACTTATATATATATATATATATATATATATATATATATATATATATATATATATATATATATATATATATATATATATATATCTAAGTCCTCATATCGACATATTTCATATATATGAGCACTTGTATATACTAAATATATTCATAATTTCTACCGCATGTGAATTCACAACCTATATATATATATATATATATATATATATATATATATATATATATATATATATATATATATATATATATATATATATATATATATATATATATATATATATAGTTTTGTCACACTAAGAGTAATTTCTATTTTCTATTCATAAATTAATAATTAAGGTCTATCATCAAAATTTAACATTTTATGAACCTTTGTTCCTATTCAATTATTTCCAAGTCTTGATCTATTTATAGTAAAATCCAAATTAAATATATTACCCTATTTTCCCCTTGTTCGGGTCCTAAACTAAAAATATATATAGGATTGTTGGTAAACAGGGTGTTATACTCAAAATTCTATTTATATTTATATTCTACTTTATATACCTACAAAAGGACTTTTATACTTTCTTTAGTTTCATGAGTGTCCAATAAATCAAGTCGACCCCAATTAATTAAGCAGACTTTTCATAGTTTAAATTCTTATTTAAACCCTACAATAGTCATGTATTTTAAAGATAAAGAAAAAGTAAAGAGAAGATAAACTCATGGAAAAAGATGAAGAAGAAGTTGAGGGATAAATTTCTTCATGTGGATAATGTACAAACCCTATATAATAGATATCAAAATTTGAGCTAGAAATATCACAATAAATAAGATTATATAGATAGTTTTACAAACTTTCCATACATGTGGAACATGATGAGATAGGAGAGCAGATGGATGCAAGGTATGTAAATGGTTTGAAATTTCCTATTAAAGATGAATTAAGCATGTATATAATAATTTGCATAGAGGAAGCTTATCCATAATCTTTGAAGGTAGAAGAAAAATAAAATAGATATAATTTTATAAGAATATATATTGGGCCAAGTAGAGGATAATATACTCCAATAAGGGGATGAGGTGGATTTAATACAAGTGTTGGGTCTAAAGCCACTATTCACATGTCACTATTCATAGAGTACTATTTATGTGTCACTATTTATAGTGGCATGGCATGTAGGTGTGCAGTGGTGTGGCATGTAGGTGATGTGGTAGGAATGTGATGTGGCAGTGGAACCCATAATGGGCCCCAAGAATGGTCATGGTGATGTCACATGTTTGGGACATAATTCTAGTTGTGTCTTATATTCCCATATGTGGAACACATGGAGAAGAGATAAATAATTCACATGGTGCAAGAAATTCAAGGGTCACATGTTGGAAAATGATAAAAGATGTCACTACTCAAGATTTCCTCACACATGTATAAGGGAAATGGCATGTTGGAATCACATGGGTGACTTAGAAAGAAGAAAAAGTATGTGGATACTTTGTTGACCTTTGAAGCCTAAGTAAGAAATATTTTATTTGCACATTCCTCTCACATGTGTGAAGTGTGACATGGTACTTTAGAGCCACATGCAGTGGCACATGGGCGCACTTGGTGGAGGATCTTCTTTGAAGACTTTGGCACAAAGTGACAGAAAAAGACATCACATGATCATGCACTATGTGGGACATAACCTTTAGAGGCTAGTAGAGAAGTTCAAAAGTCACATCATGATATGCCTTCACATGTGTGACCTTTCTCAAGTGGGGAACATGAGTTCTTATTCCCCAAGTAGTGTTCCCCACCCATGTGGTCAAAACTTTATCCCTCTCTCTTTCTCTTTGATGTAAAATGCAATTAAAGCATTATGTACTCCTTAGTAATGGCTTATCCCATTTGGGGATCATGAAGGAGCCCCTAGAGGCTCTCCATTGTAAATCCATGGTTAGAGGTTATAGCTAGAAAGGCTTACATGACTTGCTCACCTAGATGCTTGGGTTGTAATCATCAAATGTAGGTTATAAGTTAGAGCATGGAGGCAAAATTTTGCTTTTCTCACCTAGGGCTATGATGGATCCATGGAGGAGGTTGATGTTATGGTTTTAGCATTGTTTTTAGTTGTCTACTATAAATAGGAGGTTAAAACATAAAAGTCATGGTTGAGTGCTTGGTTCACTTGAGTGCTTGGTGTTAGCACTCATTTGTAGCTACTGTGAAGCGCTATGTTGTAAAGAGAGAATTGATGAAGACATGAAGTTTGGTGATACCTTTTCCCCATGGTTTTTCACTTTCAAGTTTTTCAAGGGTTTTCCACATATATTTAGTCTTATGGTTTTATTCTCTCCTATTTTATTTATTTTATAGCTTGTTAAATCATAAATTTATTTATTACATGCACATGTAGGAATGTTTTTTTCCTAACAATTGGTATCAGAGATATGCTTTAGTTTTGATACCTAAGCCTTGTTATTTCCTAATAATTGGTATTAGAGCCATGGTTGTTTGGCTAGTTTTGTGTAAGTAGGAGCTATGGGTGGAGAGTCTAGATATAAACCAAAAGAAAAAGTTTTTATGGTAGGTATCTCTCTATAGAGCAAGGTGGAGAATCTCTTAGTGAAGATCATGTTCTCTTCATGTTTCTAAGGAGAAGACTATAAATAGAGAATAGAGGAGAATATGAAGAAGATTTGCTAGATGGATCAATAAATATTATTCCTATTGAAGTAACTATATATCTTGTGGTGGAGCAATCTTGTCTCCATTGGTGTAGATGGAGGAAGACAACAAGGCATGAATTAGTTGTGGTTCTTGACTGCAAAAGGGGTACATGATGTGGTATCTTATTGACCATATGTTGTTGTTTGAGATGTGCTAGAAATCCATGTAGAGGAGGAGGTACCAAAAACTTGATTATGTACCTATAGTAGTTGATGGATGGAGAAGAGCATGTTTATACCTGAGGTTCTATTGAAGGAGAAGGCTAGTATTAGATATTTTAGAGCTCAAAGATGCATTGAGTAAAGTGCTTGGTGGTTGTAGTGTGAGTAAGTAGGTATACTAATGCATGGAGTAACTTTGCACATGAGTTAGTTTGACATGCAGTAGAGCATGATCTAGTTTGACTATAGGATCAAAAAATTGGTAGGTGTTGTGAAGTAATGAGTAGTGTGATGACTTCCAAAGAACTATATAGGTACCATGATGATCATGGTGGGTAGAATTTTTCTACATGTAGATGTCAGGTGTTGAATTTTGTGGTTTCTTCTCTCTAGGTGTAGACTACTATTATGATTGTGGTGAGCACTTGTTGTTGTTCAAGAGTTGGAGTAGTGGAATGTCTCTTTAACATAATTTCTATATGGTAGTCTCATGATGAGATAGGAATACCTAGGAGGGATATGAGGATGAGGCAAGGGGTTGCTAGTTTATGGTTTGGAGACTGTACGAGTTCCAACAGAATTGCAAATAGAGTATAGTGAAAGCTTCAAAGAGAGCCAAATTTTAATAGAGGTTTCTTCTATGTTTGATGGCATGTTGGTTTGATACCCCAACATGATCATGGTGTGATGACTTGGGTTGTTAGGATGTGATGAAAGTGGTTAAAAAAGAAAACCAAGATGGAGATACATAGTGGACATGGAAGTAAGAAAGTTAAGTATCCCACTTATGATATTTTCAAAGATGTCTTCCAAAGTATCCTCTAGAGGAGGAGAAGACATTGATGTCTTATGTATCAGATTCATTGGGAGTAGGAGAAGCCTTATGTAAAACATGATGCATGAAACCAGATACTTCTCCTCATGTAAAACATTATGCATGAAACCAGATACATAGAAGTAGTGGAAGTCGTGAATGGTTCATAATATGATCCTAGATATAGGATCGAGTCTATGGTAAAGTGGGAGTCACTTCAGGTTTTTGCATTTCTATTGGGAGGAGCCAATGTTGACAAAGCCATCAAGACAAAGAATTTTTGTAGCGTAAAAACTTCTTCTAGGCATATGTGTGAGTAGTAATGGGTATGATGACAACTGGTAGGTAGTTGTATGGTAGTAGATTAGCATGAAGACATAGGTGGTTCAAATTCTTTTGCATATGACTTCAAGTGGGAGATTGTTGGGTGTGAAGCCACTATTCATAGGTCACTATTCATAGAGTACTATTCATGAGTACTATTCATGGGTCACTATTTATGGTGGCATGGCATGTAGGTGATGTGGCATGCAAGTGTGTAGTGGTATGGCATGTAGGTGACATGGTATAAAAGTAATGTGGTAGTGGGGCCCATAATGGTCCCAGGATGTGGGCCTAGGGAAGGTCCCAAGAATTGTCATGATGATGTCACATATGTGGGACACAATTATAGATGTGTCTTAGATTCCCATCTATGGATCACATGGAGAAGAGACAAAGATGTCACATGGTGCAAGAAAGTCAAGGGTCACATATTGGAGAGTGACAAAAAATGTCACTACTCAATATTTCATCACACATGTGTGAGGTAAATGGCATGTTGGAGTCACATGGGTGACTTGGAAAGGACACAAAGTAGGTGGCTAATTTATTGACCATTAGAGCCCAAGAAAGTAATATTTTATTTGCACATTCCTCTCACATGTGTGAAGTGAGACATGGTACTTTGAAGCCACATGGGGTGGCACATGAGCTTACTTGGTGGAGGATCTTCTTTGAAGACTTTAGCACAAGGTGACAAAAAAGAACATCACATGACCATGAACTATATGGCACATAACATTTAGAGGCTAGTAGAGAAGGTCAAAAGTGGCGTCATGAGATGCCTTCACATGTGTGACCTTTCTCAAGTGGGAAGCATGAGTTTCTATTCCCAAAATAGCTTTCCCCACCCATGTGAGTAAAAATTATGTCCCTCTCTTTTTCTCTTTGATGTAAAGTGCTATCAAAGCATTATGTACTCTTTGGTAATGGCTTATCCCATTTGGGGATCATGGAGGAGCCCTTGGAGGCTCTCTATTTTGGATCCATGGTTAGATGTTAGAGTTGGAAAGGCTTGGATGACTTAATCACATAGATGATTGGGTTGTAAGCATCAGATGCAGCTTACAAGTTGAAGCATGGAGGTAGGATTTTACTTTGCTCACCTAGGTGTATGATGGATCCATGGAGGAGGTTGATGATATGGTTTTAGAATTGTTTGTAGATATTATTGTAGGTATGAGGTTAGAACTTGGAAGGCATGGTTGAGTTCTTGGCTCACTTGAGTGCTTGGTTTTAGAATTGGTTTGTAGCTATTATGAAGAGTTGTGTTTTAAAGAGAGTGTTAATGAAGAAATGAACTCTGGTAATACCTTTGCTATGTGGTTTTTACCTTGTTAGTTTTGTGAGGGTTTTCCACATATATTTGGTCTTGTGGTTTTATTCTCTCCTATTTTGTAGCTTGTTATTCCATAAATTTATTTATTACTTACACATGTAGGAATGTTTATTTTTCCTAACAATTGGTAGCAGATCTATGCTTTAATTTTGGTAATTGAGCCTTGTTATTTCCTAACATAGAGGAGAGTCATCACATGTTCTAGAAATATAAGAATATAATAGACAAACACTTCAAAACTAGTAAAGAAGAAGAGGATTTCAAAGAGGATGAAGCTATGGTGGTGGTAGAGAATGGTTTTTAAATCAACATAGATTTTATGTTTATTACACATATGGATAAAAAGGTGGCAAAGCATTTGCATGTCCACACTACCAAGATCAAGAAAGGAGATAAGAGTATCACCCAAGAGTGAATTTAGTTGAATCTAAAATATAATACCAAAATACTAAAGTTGTAGTAATAGATATTGGAGAAAATCTCATGATGAGAACATTGATTTCTCAAAAGAAATAAAATGTGCATAATAAAGAGGGTGGCGATGCATGGATATGAACAAATATATTTTGATTAAGGTGTACTTCAGGAGGTAAGATATGCAAAGTAATTATAGATGGTGATAGTTATAAAAATATGGTTTCAAAGGATATGATTGAGAAAATAGTTATGTAGTGTGAAAAGCATCTTAATCCTTATCAAATTTCATAGTTTAAAAAAGAGAATAAATTTATAGTAGATAAAAGGTGCTTAATCAATTTTTTGATAGGTAAAACTTACAAAGATGAAATATGGTGTGATGTAATACTAATGGATGTATGCCATGTATTATTGGTAAGGCCATGATAACTTGATATAAAAGTAGTTCATGATGAGTAAAAAATACATAGTTTTTAGAAATTTGTTATCAAGGTAGTTTTGTTACCTCTTAAAGAAGAATGGTAGGTTGAAAGCATGTTGACTGCAATTTTTTTTGTCAAAGGCATACATATGACATATTACTTATATGCATTAGTAATGAAGAAAGAAAAGACAAAAGTGGTGCATGTACCAACATAAGAAACAACATTGTTGAAAGAATAAGCATATATTATACCTAATGAGTTATCAGATAATTTACCGCCAAATAGAGATATTCAACATCATATTGATTTGATTCTATGATTAAATCTACTCAATAAATCAACTTATAGGATGAGTCCAAAAAAACATACAAATTGAATAAATAAGTTATTGAAATGGTGAGGAAGGGTGTAGTAAGGGAGAGCATGAGTTCCTTGAAATACTAGCATTGCTAACTCCAATCAAAGATGGATGGTAGAGGATGTGTTTGGATAGTAGAGGAATCAATAAAATTACAATAAAGTATATGTTTCTTATACCTCATTTAGGTGATATGATGGGTGTTCTTTCAAGACCAAAATATTTTACCAAGGCTGATCTAAGGAGTGTATACTATGAAATTTAGATTCATGAAGGAGATGAATGAAAAATAACATTCAAGGCTAGAGATGGTTTATATGAGTGGATCGTGATGCCATATGGGTTATTTGATGCAACTAGCACATTTATGAGAGTGATGAACATAGTGGTATGAGAATATAGCGGTAAGTTTGTGGTGGTTTATTTTGATGATATTTTAGTATTTAGTAAGACTAAACAAGAACACTTACAATATTTGAGAATGGTATTAGAATTGTTAAGAAAAGATAAGCTCTATGAGAATTTGAACAAGTACAAGTTTATGCAAAATAGTTTGGTATTTTTAAAATTTGTATTTTAAATAGATTGTATACAAAAATAGATGAAGAAAATGTAAAGGTAATTGTCAAGTGGCCTATCCCAAAGAGAATCACATAGATAAGAATGTTACATGGTTTAGTAAATTTTTACAAAAAAACCATTAAGAATTTAGTAGTCATGTTTCCCCAATGACAAATTATTTGAGAAGAAAATAATTTGCATGGATAAGGTATCAACAAAAAGCTTTAAGTTGCTGAAGAACAAAATTATAGAAAAAGCCTAGTTTAACATTACCAAATTTTAGCAAAGCATTTCAAGTTGATTGTGACACTTTTTATTTGGGAATTGGTGTTATATTGAGTCAAGAATGGAACCAATAACATATTTTAGTGTTAAATTTAATGAGGTAAAAATAAAGTATTCTACGTATGTTGTTGAATTTCATGCTATTATACAAGCATTAAGACATTCGTGCCTAAGGAGTTTATCCTATTTAGTGATCATGAGGATTTGAAGTATGTGAATAATCAAAAGAAGTTAAATAGTAGGCATGCAAAATGGGTGTCTTTATTGTAGGGTTATATTTTTGTGTTGAAGCACAAATCAAGAAAATAGAATCAAGAAGTTGATGATTTTAGTAGGCAAGTGGGGTTGATAACTACTATGGTGAGTGAAGCAGGTAGATTTGAGTTCATTAAGGTAAAATATGATATTGATCTAGATTTTGTCAAGATAGTTGAGCAATACAATAATCCATTGATTGGTGATAGAAGTAATGTTTATGATGAGTATCTTATGAAAGATGGTTATCTATTCAAAGGGAAATAATTATGTATTCCAATTGGGTCTCTAAGAGGCAATATTATAATATAATTGCATAGTGGTAGTTTGGATGCACATTTGGGCAAGACAAAGATAATAACTTTGGTGGAGGAGAAGTGTTTTTAGTCAAATATGAAGAGAGATGTGACAAGATATGTTTCAAGGTGCAGAATGTGTCATGTGGTAAAAGGACATGCACAAAATATAGGTCTGTATAGTTCCAATAGGACCTTAGATATATTTGAGTATGTATTTTATGTTAGGATTACCAAACAAGCAAATAGGTAATGATTCAATGTTTTTTGTTGTAGAAAGTTTTTATAAGATGGTTCACATTATTGCATGTAAGAAAACCAATCATGCAACTAGAGTTGTATAACTATTTTTTAAGGATATTGTGAGATTGCATGGTGTTCCAAAAATCATTACATTAGATAGGGACATGAAATTTCTAAGTCATTTTGGGTGGACTTTGAGGAGGAATATAGGGACTAAGCTAAAATTTAGTAGTACATACTTTCCCTAAATAGATGCATAGATATAAGTTGTAAACAAGAGTTTAATAAATATGTCGAGATGTATGGTTGGAGAGAAGCCCAAACAACTGTACTTGGCATTTACCATAGGCTAAGTTTGTGTATAATAGTTCATTGAACATATCAACATAAAAATAAACATTTTAGATTATTTATGGTAGAAATCTTATGAGTGTTTTATATTTGGTACAATTACCAAATGCATAATGAGTTAGTGATGATGCATAAGCATTTACAAAACATATATAATAATTACAAGAAGAAGTAAGAAGATAATTATGGGAAAGTAATGACAAGTATAAATCAATAATATATGTTATAATAAGGTCAAAAATATTTGAAGAAGGACATTTAGTGATAGTTTATTTAAGGAAAGAGATATTTATAAAGGACACATATAACAAATTAAAGTACAAAAATAATGGGCCATGTAGAATTATGAAGAAAATCAATGACAATGCTTATGAGGTAAGTTTACCATATAATTTTTGTATATATCAAGTATATAATTTTTTAGATTTACATGATTACCATATAGAATACGGTGAAGGTGAAGAATATGAAAATTTATATTGGAAGCAATAGGATCCAAAGAAGAAGGAAAAGATAGTGTAAGTTCTATATAAGAAGATAATAAACACAAGGCAAGGAAGTTATGACAAGTATTGGGTATAGTGAGAAGGATTACAATAGGAAGGCAACACATGGATTATAGAATGGGAGCTAAATAAGATTAATAAGAAAAAATGGAAACAATACAATCATAGCAAATCGTAGAAGTTGAGTTGTTTTCAACTTGAGGAGAATGATGTAGAAAAAGAGGCCGAACTTCTAGAGGCCATAACTTTTGATCTATAATTTTGTTTGATCTCATATTCATACCAAAATGAACAACTCCAAAATTTTAATGCAGTTGTTACCTATCATTCTGATTATGGGATGTTTTCAATATTTTTTAGATTTCAAACATGACTATTTAAGGGTCTAAAATTATTGTTTAATATTATCTTTTATTTATTTTTTAAATTTATAAAAAACCCAAAAATAATATCAAATGGTAATTTCATACCCTCATATGGTCATGTTTGGCCTTTAAAAAATATCAAAACTATTCCATAACCACAAGGGTGGATTATAGATGCATTAAATTTTTTGAGTTGGTCATTTTGGTGTGAATATGAGATCAAACAGAGCTACAAATCAAAATGTATGGCCTTTATAAGTTTGGCCTCATTTTGTATATCAATTATGGCATATTGACTTTAGTGGCACATACAACTATCAACTAATTTTTTGGTGTGTGCATAAAATGACTAGAAGTGGATGGACATAAAAAATAAGATTCATAAATTTGGCAACTTTCATGATTAAACATTATAAAAAGGTTATCATTTCCTTCAAATTAATTAAGTTTAATATCAATGCAGGCATGAAGTTCAGAAAAAAGTTATCATTCATCAATTTATTCAAAATTTTAATGAAGAATGTCATCATCTAAAAATAGTTCATTTCTATAAATTATAAAGTGAATATTCCATACATGGTATGAAATTTTCATGCTTTCCTAGTTTTCAACTACTTGTTCAGTAGAATAACCAATGTTTGTAATGATGTTTTAGAAAGGTTTGTAAAAAGCATGTTTTCTCTAGTAGAATAATGCATATGCGGTAGAATATTTAAAAGGAATTACAATGATACTAACATGGAAAATAGCTAACAAATGTTTTATTTCCATTTTTCACCAATACATGTTTTGCCATATGACCAATTCCTTATATATTCTATAATTGATGGCAGATATAATAAAGGAGGTCAATCCATGTATACATCAATGAAGGTTGCTGCAAAAACCAAATCAAATTTAATACATGAAATATGGAACAGGATTTTAATGCCAACATTTAATGAGATTATATAGATCAACAACACAAAAAAAGAGGAAGTTATTTTAAAAGATGGAAAATTTCTTGTACACTGATGTCATAATCAATAATATTTTTAATTAAGATTTTCCTTAATGCATTTGAAGATGGTTAATGCAATATTGTATACTTTTTAAAATATTCATGTTAGCATTAAAATTACAAACCAATTTGTTTCTTTCAAAGTATACATTGCATTATATTTATATACATCCTCCTATGAAATAACATTCAATGGTAATTGAAACTTTATCTCCAATAGAAAAACACTGCTAGATTTGAGAATTCAATCCATCATCATTACGAGAAGGGTTTAATATTTTTTCTCCATTATTTTTAATTATTATGTAATATTTTTGATGCAATTCTTAATAAAATTTATACCAACGTTGAAGAATCATTCCTTTTTCTAATAAAAATGTTTCTTTTTGAACCTAGTATGTATTTAAACATGATTTGAAATCTCCTAATAGTCAACAAAAGGACTAGTTGAAATTATTTACGATATATTTAATAAAAATAGATCATCAAAAGTATAACAATGAACCATTTTATTTCTATGAAAATTGTCATGTGCATTCTAAGAACTATGTATTAGGATTTTATATTTGAAACTGTAGTTTATCTTCTAAATATAATGGATCAATATTTGGTACATATTTTATCAAGATGCATCCATGATTATATTCAAATCACATATGTCACATTTCATACCTAATAAACATATTTATTTATATGAGATTGAATACAAAAAGATATTTTTAGAAAAAACAAAAATGAAAATGCAGTAGTTTATTGCATACCTATACTAATAGTATCTTATAAATGTATTTATAATATTTCCTAAAGAAATATTGTAAAAATATGACGAATAAAAATGTTTTTATGATTTATATTGAAGATAATATTTTATGTTATCCAATGATAAGATTTACATGGATATTCGGGGGCCTTAGAAGGCATTGAAGCATGCAAATCAGGCAATTTGTTGTCAACAACACTTAGCATGAAAAATAGAGAAAGAGAACCTAACTAATCAATCATGTTAGATATTTAGTTAAAAAATTATTTTTTTCCAATATGATATTATTCTTTATAAATTAGAATCAAATCACTTCTAGTCTTCATAAATTTTATCATTAGGCATTGCATGCAGTAATTATTGAAGATGTAAAATAGTAGATGGAAATGAGCCCTTGGTATTTTAAATAATAATGGATGTTATTCCTTGGGTATGATGATGCATCATTAATTTAAATATAAAATACTTAAATCTTAGATGACTTAAAAATATGGTATCCTAAAAACACATTAATCAAAGTGCACATTCTTGCATATAATGTTTTTCAACCAAGACCTACTCTAAACATAGTTTCATCTATAGGAAATAATTTAGGAACTTCCATGTAAAAAACACCTTCTATATTATGCTAATTTACATTATAAGTACTAACTTATGTCCATGGAATAACACTTGGTTTTGCTCAGTTTATTTGTTTGATAATGAATAATTAGGGAAGAGGGCCACTTGCCCCAAAGTAAAAAAAGCCACGACAAGTAGATAAGGACAAGAAAGATAGAAATGTCTACAAAACAACAAAAGGATATGAAAATAATCTAAACAATATATAGAACTGCAAAGCTACCCAACCAATATACACGTATGAAGATCATATGTCAAAGGACTAGATTTACTCCATGAACCACAAAGACTTTATTGTTTCTATGTTACTATAATATCCATATAATTAGTTATGGCATCATTACCCAAATGAAAATGACTTGATCCCCAACCTCTTTAGTCTAATTAATCAATAATTCCTTAGTATACCATTCCCACATAAAACACTATAATTTATGAAAGAATCAAAAGTAAATTATTGAAGAAATGCTATAATGAAGGAGGATATGGTTAAGGTATTCATAATTATGCTAACCAAAAAAATACCAAGAGGGACCCTAGAAGATAATAATTTAAATTTTATCTGAGAAAATAGATTTATTGTTCATGGTTAACCATAGATGAGTGTTAGCCTTAGGAATCCCACTAGGGATTCATACTTTTTATACTAGCCACGCTAGGGTATTTATATGAGAGATTAAATTATTATATCTTTGTTCAGCATAAATATTACTTGAAGGATCTCATATTTAGATGATTCTTAGTATTTTGATTGAAAATAATTTTATATTTATTATATTCAAGATCCTATAACTATGATAACATGGAAAAATGAGGAAGGTAGTTTTATTATGTAGTCACAATATGTACTTTTTGATCCAACAAAATCTTGTTTAGTTTTTTGGAATTATTCAATGTTATATTACATACATTTAAAACTGTGGATGAGACTTCAATAAATTTGGTATGTATTGATGCCAATTTATCATTAGTGAGAAAGACATCCTTATAATATACATCATGCGGTATCATGCATTTTAAATTATTTTGAATGAATGATTATATATATATATATATATATATATATATATATATATATATATACATATATATATATATATATACATATATATATATATATACATATATATATATATATATATATATACATATATATATATATATATATATATATATATATATACATATATATATATATATATATATATACATATATATATATATATATATATACATATATATATATACATATATATATATATATATATATACATATATATATATATATATATATATACATATATATATATATATATATATACATATATATATACATATATATATATATATATATACATATATATATATATATATACATACATACATACATATATATATATATATATATATATATATATATATATATATATATATATATATATATATATATGAATTTTTATTTTGACAGGAATTATATTTTTTTGATAAATTTAGACTGATTTGTATGTAAATCCCAAGACCTCTATGTGATTAGGGGATTTTGTTAGGTCAAATAGTAAATGTGTGATGCTAGTTGGGTAGGCTAGACATCCTCAACACCTCACCATGGTGAGATTTTCCTACATACCAATACTCTAAGGAGGGATCAAGCTCGATGTAATTATTTCCACCTAAGTACTAGTGTAAGTACAAGTGAAACTAGTATGAATACCAGTTTGAGTGAGGCTTGAGATTGGAAATCTATGTATTCTGAACTTAGGAGGGTTGTTGATGATTGTATGTATAATAATGGTAGAATAAGGATTAATAATCTTGATTGTGTACAACTTGTTTTGATATTTTTTGTGTGGATTTACATCTAATTTTCATCTAGTGGATAAAGGGATAAAAGTCATGTATATAAATTGATATGGTGCTTGTACATGGTCTAAAATAGTTCTAGGTTGACCCTAGGTGTCTTAGGAATTTAAAATATATCTATTGTATCCAAAAAGAGGGAAAAGGACAATAATTTCCAAATAAGACATTGACATTGTGGTGCTAGTGTCTAATAATGGTGCTATTGTCCAGGTGGTATAACTTGAGTCACTAGGGGTCTGGATGCTTAAAAAATGGCTTGAAACAGATTTTTAGATGTCTAGGGATGTGGGTCACCCACACAAAAGCTATATAAGTGTTTAAATAGGACCTAAGATAGTTCTAGAGATAAGCTAAGGATGGGTGGTCTTAAGTAACACTCTTGACACTCAAGTGACATTTTAGATAACTATAGATTGACAATTATCTAGTTTATAGACTAGTTTATTTCTTGAGTACTAAATGTATTTGATTTATTTATTGGGATATGGTTGATTCAACATTTATTTATTTTAATTCATTTACTTGTCAAGTAATAAACATATAGTTGTAATTAATCTAATAGTAATTAATTGGGGAAAAATTAGTGTAACTTATGGTTAGACCAATGGGGTCTAACATTGTGGTATCAAAGCTTAAGGTTTAGCTCTTATACCTAATGAGCCCACTAACATAAATTTTATTCTCCTAATTTTTAGGAAGGAGAATGGCTCAAGGTAAATCGATTGGAAAGGGACCCTCTAATTCAAACCCTTCATCTGATCCTAATTAGCTCAAAACTAAACAAGCTACAAAACTTGATCAATTTATTTTTTTTGTGAATTAGACTAAAGAGAAAATAGTGGATTTTGAAGAAGTACATTGACCTAAACAATAAGAGGAACAACCTGAAGAGCATTAAATGCCTTAGGAGTAAGTAAATTAGGAAGAACAATATGTTTCTAGAGCTAGGGTAGCTACAAACCTTGCATGACATGAAAAAAGTAAATCCACCAAAGCTTGATGTCATGGTTATGGGTGATGTAAATGAAGCTTGACTCATAGAGATGGAAAAATACTTCAAGCTTAATAACTATTCTGAGGTAACTAATGTCGTATGGGAGCTTACCAAGTAGTAGGTGAATTAGTAACTTGGTTGGATAAC
>JARHVA010001629.1:3162500-3197500 GCA_037957365.1 Torreya grandis | reverse complement strand
ACAAAGCTGAAAAGATCTAATCGATGTTGATTCATTTAGATGGAAGTCAGATTTAAGCGGTTCGAGGTCTATGAAATTTTATGCTACCTTTAGGGTAGGCCTCCATATTTGCATAGACATTGTAGTTTTGCATAGTGCCTCATTGAATGCAATTGTCAACCCATGCATGGAAGACACTGTGATGCCCAAGCACTGAGTAATTATAAAAGGAGAGGTAGGGCCAAACATTTACAAGCTATGCTCATGTAGGAGATATTATGTCTGATTGCATAACTAAGAGTAAGCGCATGAGATGAATAGTTGAAGCCTTGAGGGCATGAAAGTCTATGGACTCCATTACAAAGAGATAGATACAAATCTAAGGACTAGTAAGTGAGAGATGAGAGTTACATTTTAAACATACAAAGCTAATAATATTTTATAACCTTAAGGTTATTAAGGAAAACTATGATATTTTGTATTGTCTATATATAATAGTGTGAATGTTTGGATGTGAGTATCACTCGGTTGGACGGTATAAGACATCCCTTCACTAAAACCTCTGACTGTAAGTATATGAATGTAAATATATAACAATATGATGTATCAATATGAAATTGGTTAAAAACGTTCTTAATGCATTCCCATTTATTTGTATATCCTAGCCTTCCTTACAATAATAAAGGTCCCCATCACTCCTTAACACCAAGGTGTTACCATTTTAAATGGCTCTTTTTATAATCATAAGTTATGGTAGAATAGTTATGCTTTTAGTATGCTGAATTAGTAAAAAAAAAAAAAAAAACTAAATAATTATATAATTTAAATTATAATTGTTATTAAATTATATTATTTTTAAATATTTTCATTTCAAATTATTTATATTATTATTGAAAGAAAATTTGTTCATAGGACATAATTGTTTAATTGGTTTCTTTTGGTAATCATAAGTTATGGTGGAATAATATTGCTTTTAATATGTTGAATTAGTGTTTAAAAACTTAGTAATCATATAATTTAAGTTTTAATTGTTATTAAATTATATTAATTTTAATCTTTTTTAATTCAAAAAAATTGTTTATGGGACACAATTGTTCCTGTGGTTAATGGAATATATTATTGAAAACTTTTTGAAATAATTAATATTAGTAAGTTAGATCTTATCTATATACCCATACAAAATAGGAAACGATAATCCATTTTTCAATACTCAAAATTTTGAGACAAAACCGTTTATTATCATAAATAAAATATATACCTTTTCTGTAAATTAAAGATAAAAAATGGAAGATAGAATATTCGCATTAGTCCTTAAATCACTTTATCAAATATTATTGGAATTCAATTAGCAGTGAACATCTACCTCCAAATTTGGAATAAGTTTGAATTTTAATCGTGTCCATAACATTATAATATACATCTTAACATTGTTCTAAACATTATATTATATCTTATTAGGTTGATAGGTGTGTTCTTTGTTGGATTAAGTTTTTTAAGCCATATCTAATCGATAATATATTGTAAATTTTGGAGGATGAATAATATCATATTTTCTTATTTTAAGGCATATGCAAAGCAGCTATCCTTGTTCGGCTTTTTTTTTGCTAAGAACCCATGGAAAACGTATTCGAGAAAGCCATACAGCTAAGCTTTATGTAATGAATATATGATTTGGCAAAATTGGGTACATAGTGGGTGTAAGAATGTGGGTACGTCGTAAACACCATATGTACATGATATGACTCCCACTTTACTATAAATTCTATCAACTTCGGTTACTCTCATTTCTAAATAATCGTTTATTTTTATTCAACAAGAAGTTGTACATTTTACAGGTCGAGGGCCTGGACACTGTTTTTCATAATGACAAAACCATGTTAGTATTTCTTTCTCGAGAAGCCGAGGATGTTCAGGTTGTTTTTCTAGCTATTGTATCAAAAAGAATATAAAATTTGAAGTCTTTAAATTTATTATGGAGAAAACATGCATCTTGCAAACCGTTCCTAACAATGAAATATGATTTTGGGTGATGCCTGCCTTTTATTACAATTCACTTTTGTGACCCAGAAGGGCGTCTTCTTTTCATTCAATTTCACAATATAAAGATGCGTGTTCATTTATACTGTTGGGCAATGAGTTGTGCAGGAAGAGAAGTTTCATTTTACTGAAAGGATCATTTTTTTTTTTTAGGTAAAATAGAATTTTGTAAAGTGAAAAAGTGTAAATCAGTAATCGTATCTCATGACCATTGATTCGTATCACCTTTTATGCAGGGACCAAGCAACAATAAACTGAAATCCTCACTGCTTCAAACGCGTCATTATTGTGGCTGTTGCTCTCCTTACCAAAATAGTTCTTGTATGAAGCAGCACTGATACTATCCCCCTATACCTTGCAGGCTTCCACTGCGAAATAAATGGGGGATACCCTGCTAAAGGTATCCTCACCTAATGGCTGCTAGGCCCTGGTCTGTATTGAGTGGCATGTGGGCAGTGATGTTGCCATCCAAATCCAATCTCAATCCTTAAACAATAAACAAAACCATCATTCATCGGCGGCGGCAGTTCGATCAGAGGCATCTACCTGTTTCAATAATCCCTCTGCTGTCTATCCGACTTTGCCTGCGGAGCATTTCAAGAAATCTTCTTTACGTGTGAAGATCGATGGCTAATCGGACGGTGTGTTTCTCTTGCCACAGATAATGGAGGAATCGGACGGTGTCTTCTGTTTTCGTTGTTGGCAAAGCTTTATCTTGTTATTAGTAGAAGGTAAGATTTGTCTTTTGACTAACCTAAGGATTTCGTTGTCTTTATTCTAGGTCGATAGATGGTTTTTTTTTTTTTTTCAAATCGGATCGAGCCTTCCGTTCCATATCTGATCGATGGTCATCATTTAAAGTTCGAGGATCAATAAGACCGTGTTGTCCTGCTGTTGATTGGTACATGGGCATACGTAGTAGGGGTCAAAGCTATGTTGGTAGGAATGTGTTGGCATGCCAACAACTACGTAGCATATAAGGAATGGTGTGTTGGATTTGAAATCTAAAGATGTAGAGGATCGTTTGATACGTTAATAAATTAAATTAATGTTGTTGTTATCAATGTTTTCAAAAATAAAATAGATACATAGGTTTGTCATATATGAAAATAAGTTTGACGATTCGTTTTGATAGATCGGTGCATATAAGTTAGGGATTGGGTATATGATCATTGTGAAGTAAGTTGAATTTGAATTAGTGTCTTTGAATGGATACGAGAAGATATTTATCTATTTCAATTTTATTGCTAATATGTTCGTGTCATAAATTTCTATACAATTTTACAAGGTCATGAATTGTAAAAGTCATGTTTTGTTAGTCTGAATGTAATTAATTGAGAAGATATTAACCTCCTTTCTTATCCACAATCTTTTGGCGTTGCAGCTGCAGGATTAGAACCTGCGTGTGGAAAAAATCCCATGTTTTGGAAGAGGCTGCGCCTATGACAGAATGACGTGCGGCCGACGAGTTGTAGAAGGCACCCTTATGCATATTGGACTCCTTTGGCCAAGGGGTAAGCTATTTTTAAAGTTAACAAATTTAATAGACAGGCGTAGAAAATTTATGTTTTTAACATAATGTTCATCATATGCAGATAAAACCAGGCAGACCATGTGATATGAATAGTAAGAAGTGGCTAGTGGCCATTACATTTTATCGCATGTAGTCTATCCAAATAAAAATATGGATGTGCATGTTTCACATGCAGATAAAACCAGGCAGAGCATATTATATGTGGCAAGGTAGAATGTTGAGCTGCAGAGATATATAGATAAAACCAGGCAGAGCATATTATGTGTGGCGAGGGTGAATGTTGAGCTTCTAAGACATGTAAATAAAACCAGGTAGAGCATACTATATGCAGCGAGGGGAAATGTTGAGACTTGGAGACAGGTAATTTGACATGGTGCAAGGGAAAAACAGTTGTATACATGTTTGTTATTTGTTAGATACATGTTTTGTATGTGAGAGAAAGAAAGGAAGAAAATATAACAGAAAAAATAAAAACAGTGACAAATTTCCAGATTGCTATGGCAATCGAAAAGGAAATTTTAATCTTATTAATTCTCTGTCAAAAGACTGCGAATTAGGCTTACATAAATAGAGTTTGAAAAATAAATAAAATTGAAAGATAAATTATTGTTTAACTGCAAGTGTGCATGCAGACTAAGAGGAGACTGAAATAGGGGAAACATGCAGACTGCATGCATGAGGGAGCAAACAAGAAGTGGAGAAATTAACTCTAGTTAGCTCCAATTCCTAACACTCCCCCTTAATTTCTACCACTAACTACTTCAACATTTACAATGCCTAAATTTTGTCCTAGATAATCAAAAGTCTCCTTTGCTAATCCCTTTGTGAATATATCTGTCAATTGGTCTTCAGATCTGCAGAACTCCAAATGGATTTCTCCATTGTTAACTAACCCTCTAATAAAATGAAATCTTGTATCAATGTGTTTGCTCCTCTTGTGAAAAACATGATGTTTTGACAATGCAATTGTTGATTTGTTGTCACAAAAGATTGGTGTTGACTCCTTCTGTGCTTGTAATAAATCTGTCAATACTCTCCTCATCCAAGTTGCTTGACATGCTATTGATGTGGCTGCTACATACTTTGCTTCAGCTGATGAAAGTGTCACTATAGGTTGCTTTTTGGATGCCCATGTGAGCATGTTCAAAAGTACACTTCCTGTCATCAATGCTCCCTGTAAAATCACTATCAGTATAACCAATCAAACCAAAATCATTAGTTGTGGAATCTAAAATTCCACATTTTTTTGTTCCTGCCACATATCTCAATATCCTCTTTCCAACTTGCCAATGTGAATCTTTTCATGACTCCATGAATCTAGAGGTTAAACTGACCCCATACATGATATCTGGCCTTGTAGCTATAAGATACATCAAACTACCAACTAGTCTTTTGAATGTTGTAGAATCAACATTAGACCCTTTGTCTTCTTTGCTAATTTTGGTCCCTATAGCAACTGGTGTAGGTGTTGATTTACAATTCAATATCTTAAACCTCCTTAACACATCCTTTGCATATTTAGTTTGACAAATAAAAATTTCCTTCTCACATTGTACAACTTCAATGCCCAAAAAATACTTCATTAATCCCAAATCTATCATTTTAAATTCTTTCTTCATTGCTGATTTAAATGTGTCTACAGACAAATTTCTAGTGAAAATCAAATCATTAACATACAAACACACAATCAAAATCTGACCTTCTTTGTTGATTTTTGTGTACAATGTAGGCTCACTATCGCTTTTACTGAATCCATTGTTTGTCATGTATGAATCAGTCCTGTTATACCAATCTCTTGGTGCTTGCTTGAGACCATAGAGGGCCTTCTTCAATTTGTAGACTTTTTCTTCATGTCCATGCACTTCATAACCTGGTGGTTGTTTCACATACACTTTTTCATCTAGGAAACCATTCAAAAAAGCTGATTTGACATCCATTTGATATACTTTCTAATTATTGTGTCCATCTATTACTAAAACTATTCTAATAGTATCAAGTCTAGCAACTGGAGCAAATGTTTCATTATAGTTAATTCCATGTTCTTGTGCAAAACCTTTTGCTACTAACCTTGCCTTGTGCTTTTCAACCTTTCCTGCTACATCAAATTTAGTCTTATAAACCCATTTGACTCCTATGCAATCCATACCTTCAGGTAGATTAATTAGATCCCATGTTTGGTCTCTCTCAATGGTATTCATCTCTTCATCCATTGCTTTTATCCAATGTTCCTCATTAACTACTTCTTCATAATACATAGGATCATGAGAGAAAAGAGCAAAATTTGAACATAAATCTAACTTCTCTTTTTCTTGTTTATAAATCTCATTCAAGTTTCTCATTTTCTTACCTTTAATTTTTAATCTTAAAGTGGCAAGAGTTGGATCTGATTCATCACTTACTTGTGAATTGGGTGTAGGATGACATGCATGACTAGATGATTCACCTTGTGTTAAGCTCCTAGGTGTTCTTATTGGAGTTCTTGTTCTTGCTTGTGGAGAGGATTGATCACCTTGCAAATTTTGTTCTTCAGATTCTTCTTCATTTTGGGTAATTAGTGCTCCAATTGTGATGGTTTTATCAATGCTTCCATCCCATCCTTCTTCTTCCTTAAATTCCACATCTCTACTAATAATCACTTTCTTTGAAATGGGGTTATACAACTTATAAGCCTTGGATTCTTCACTATAGCCAATAAAAATGCATTTCTCACCTCTATCATCAAATTTTCTTCTCAATTTAGATGGTATGAGAGAATATACAATACAACAATTTTTTTGAAATGATGTACACTATGCTTCTTACCACTCCAAGCTTCTTGTGGAATTCGATCTCTAACACTCTTTGTTGGGCTTGTATTCAGAATATATACTGCACATGCTATTGCTTCTGCCCAATATTCATTTGACAAATGTTTGGCCTTCAACATGCTTCTATCCATCTCCATGATTGTTCTATTCTTTCTTTCTGCTACACCATTCTGCTATGGTGTGTACCTTATAATCAGTTGCCTTTTAATGCCATGATATCTACAAAAATATTGAAATTCATTAGACATATATTCACCTCCACTATCTGATCTAAGTACCTTGATGTAAAGGCCACTCTGCTTTTCAACCATAGCCTTGAATTCTTTAAATTTTCTAAAGGCTTCAGACTTATTTTTGAGAAAGTATATCCAAGTCTTTTTGCTCAAATCATCAATGAAGGTTAGAAAATAAGAACTACCTCCAAATGATGGAATTTGCATTGGGCCACATAAATCACTATGGACTAGCTCCAATATTACCCTTGCTCTATATGAGGCTCCTACTAGAAAGCTCTCTCTATGTTGTTTTTCCAGAATGCAACTTTCACATGAACTTCCTGGCTATTTTATTGGTGGTAATCCCTTCACCATATTTATCTTTTGTAACAATTTCAAACCTCCAAAATGTAAATGTCCATACCTTAAATTCCATAGCCATGATTGGTCTAGATGCATGGTTTTGAAGTGGGCTTCCTCTTCTCCTTGGATGCACTGAATTTGAAGAGAGAAGATCTGATTCTTGATCATCTCCACTTTTCCTATCAACCTGTCATTTGGAAATTTGTCTAGTATTGTGCAAAAATTATTCATAAAAGATACTTTGTAACCTTTTTGAACTAACTGTCCAACACTCATAAGATTATGCTTTAGTCTAGGTACAAAATAAATATCAGGAATATATCTTCTTTCACCATTTTTTGCCAAAACATTTATTACTCCTTTACCCATTACATCCACTTTGTTATCATTTCCTAATTTCACTTCAGATTTTATGGAATCATCAAGACTAGCAAAGAATTCTTTATTCCCTGTCATATGATTACTACATCCACTATCTAAAAACCAAATATCTCTAGCATATTCTTGAGCAACATGACAAGTGAGAAATAAGCTTCCGAAATTAGAACTAGATTCATTTGTGTAATTAGCATTCTGCTTGTCCACATCTCCTTGTTTCTTTCTACATTCACTTGCATAATGTCATTATTTTTTGCAGTAATAACATTGAATGTTAGATTTATCCAACCTTTGTGAATTTTGCTGGAAGTGATTGTTGCCACGTCCTTTATTGTTGTAGTTTTGATTATTATTTTCACCTTGATTTGGATTGTTCCTTCCATTTTTATGTCTGCCTCTTCCTCTTCCTCTGACAAATGATACTTGAGACTTGAAAGCATTCTCAAAAAAAGTATTGTTATTCCTATTCATTTTGGATTCATGTATTAACAAAGAACCCATTAATTCATCTACTGATAACTGTTCCAAATCCTTGGTTTCCTCAATAGCTACAATTATTGCATCAAATTTGCTTGGTAAACTCCTGAGTATTTTTTCTATGATCTTCTGATCTATTATTGTTTCTCTATTAGATCTAATTTGATTCACAATATTCAATACTTGACCCATAAACTGGTCTATAGACTCTGCATCATTCATTTGCAAATTTTCAAAATTTCTCCTAAGAGATTGCAATTTAGCTATTTTCACCTTTGTATTACCATTATAGGTGGTCTCTAAGATTTTCCATGCTGACTTGGATCTTGTTGCGGCTGCAACTCTAGAAAAAATGGATTCATCCATTCCCTGTTGGATTAGGAATAGAGCTTTTGCATCCTTTTTCTTGTTTTCTTTAAGCTCTTTCTTTTGTGCTCGAGTTAATACCTGATGGGCAGCCTCATCATGTGGTTTTACAAAGCAATTTTCTACCAAATCCCAAACATCTTGTGAGCAAAACAATGTTCTCATTTTAATTGCTTAAAAATCGTAATTCTTACCATTGAAAATGGGAATCTAGAGCTGAGAAATGTTGTTTTTTGTTGCCATGTCTCAAGCTGAAAGACCACACTTCAATATCACTTAAATCGTTTAGATGGCAGAAATCCTCTAGTATTGACAACGCTATGGCTATAGCGGCACGTCCTTGCAATGCTTTGACATACAATGATCAATGGCATGATGATGCATACAAAAAGGAGTTTGACAAGCATTGAATGGATTTTCGATGCAAAGGTCGACAAAATCGAAAGCCACACTTTAGATGAGCTCCTTGGCAGTGGAATCGAAACACTGGCAATCACATAAGATTTTGGAGAATTTAGGACAGGAAAAAAAATCAACTAGCTCAAACACTTTGCGTTTTGACTCAGCTTCCGCTTAGCATACACAGAGGCAATGGAAAGGTTGCTTACAATGACACAAAGGGAACCTTATAGTATATGCTCGTGAATACACTCACGAGCATTAGTTCAACTTGTTGGTTTGCCTCACTGCAAAGATGTCTGAAGAATCTTTCAGGTTTCTCATTGTGGACTCCATCACTTAGCTTCTAATTGAAATGGCTTCTCCTTCCCCTGCCTCCATGTTCAGCTACGCCATTGGACTTTGATGCTTCTCCGAAGACTCCAGGCGTCGTGGCTCTGATACCAATCTGTGAGAGAAAGAAAGGAAGAAAATATAATAGAAAAAATAAAAATAGTGACAAATTTCCAGATTTTTATGACAATCAAAAAGAAAATTTTAATCTTATTAATTCTCTATTAAAAGACTGCGAACTAGGATTACATAAATAGAGTTTGAAAAAAAAAAAAAATTGAAAGATAAACTATTGTTTAACTGCAAGTGTGCATGCAAACTAAGAGGAGACTGAAACAGGGGAAACATGCAGACTGCGTGCATGAGGGAGCAACCAAGAAGTGGAGAAATTAACTCCAGTTAGCTCCAGTTCCTAACATTGTAGGTAACAATGACTTCAATACTTTTTGTTATATTGGTATGTTTGTTATGCAGATATTTATTTGTTATGTTTGATGTCATTAATTTTATTGTGTTAGATTTTAATGTATGATGTATATATTAATTTGATACGTTGTTAATCTAAATTCATATTGTCATTAAAGATATCTCAAAAAAATTAATTTATATATAAACTCATTATCTATAAGAGTAAGTTGGAGATTTAATTTTATTTATTTAATGAAATAATAAAACCTTGGTCTTTTTAGAACTCAACCCATATAAACAAAGATTAAGAAAAAATAATGATTATTAAAAGAATTAAGTTTCAATCAATTTATTTTCAATATATACACTTTTTTTTCGTAAATTTATTTAAAATTTCATTAGATCATAATTTTATTCTTACCAAAACTTTATTTTAAATATATTTTAATATAATATATTTTTTTTTAAACTCTTCACCAAAATTTTCCTTCATTAAAAAATTAATTATATACTAATATGACATTTGATTATCATTAAGATTTCATTCCATCAACTATTATTTCCTAAATAAAACAGATGTTTAGCATTTCTACACTATATTTCCCCGTCCCTTTGTAAATAGATATTTATATGTGAAATGGTGAATGCAGTGAAAAATATATTAATGAAATGAACCCATGGCTACTAATTTGGCAGTAAATTTGATTAGATTAATAATAGCCTAACACAATGCAGCCTTTTTTATTTATTTCTTCTTTACTTAATAAGATAGTTGTTTCCATTTTTGGCCCTCTAAATAACTCTCTTATCACAGTGGCGAAGAACTTCCAATCATCGCCTCCCTCAGAAAATCGATGGTTAATCGGACGGTGTGTTTTTTCTTGCCGTGGATAATGGAAGAATCGGACGGTGTCTTCTGTTTTTGTTGTTGCAAAAGCTATCTTTTGTTATTAGAAGGTAAGATTTGTCTTTTGACTATAATAGAGAATTCGTTGTCTTTATTTTATGTCGATATTTGTTTATTATTGATCAGATTGAGCCTTACGTTCTGTTTCATATCTGATCAACGGTTGTCATTTAAAGTTCGAGGATCAATAAGATTGTATTTACTGATGACACTTGGCATAGGCAAATTGGTTCATATCATAAGGTCTAGAGGTCTCTTGGTAGGTATGTGTTGGCATTGTGGCGATTATGTAATATATAGGGAATGGTGACTATTTTGTAGATATTTACGTGTTGTATTTGATAGTAGTAAACTCTTATGTGTTCGATTTTAATGCATGTGTAAAGATGCCAAGGATAATTTGATATGTTATTAAGTTAAATTAATGTTTTTATTAACGGTGTTTTGAAATCTAATCGATATATGAACTCGTCATATATAAAAATATGTTTGACAATTTATTTTGATAGATCAACATGCATAGGTTAGAGACTACGCATGTAATAATTGTGAGATGAGTTAAACTTGAATCAATGTCTCAGGGTGGATACAGAAAGGATATTTTTTATATCTCAATTTGCCAAAGCTATCATTTATTACCCTGAGCATAACGAATGAAGAGGAATTTTTTATCTCAATTTCATTGCTAACAATAATGTTAATTTTTTAGCGAACGTTGTGATGAATAGTTCATGAATAGACTTCCACCTAAGCCCAATTCATAATCACTCCATGCTTACACCCTATTGACCCTACTCACCTAGATCCAACATAACTTCTACCAAGGCCGTCAGTCTACCCCTACACATTTATTGGGTCTCAAGACACATGGTAGTCTGGTATACCTGCTGGTGGGACAAACACACAGATAGGTTTGTCCAACTCTGCCATTGGTTGCATTCATCCTAGGAATGGCACCTTCCTCATTTGTCCTCTAGGGGCTAAGATGTAATGGCGATGGAGGTTGAAGATGGGAGGGTTGATAGACACAAGCCAAGCTCTTTCACCAACACTGTCTCTCATAGGTCATCTTCTAGAGCCGACCCCATACCCCTTATTCCTGTAACTTCAAACCTAATGGTGGTTTTTGATGAGAAGGAATCAAGACAAGTGATTAAATAAGATGAATACTTCTTTGCCAATGCTATCATCTATAGATTTGTTGATCACTGGCCAAAACTTCATGATCTCTATGCTTGGATCTTGAACCATTGGCAACCCCTCTTTTCAGGTAGACTTAAAATTTACCACTATGCTAAAAGCTTCTTTATTGTTTTATTTTACAATATTAAGGACAAAGAAAAGATTCAAAACCAATTATGGAGTTTGAATCACCACCCCCTAGTCCTAAAAAAATAGTCCCTTTCCTTCAACCCCCTTGTTAAACCTCTACATGTTAAACCCATCTAGGTTCACCTTCCCCATCTCCCTCTACAAATTTAGACTAAATCCAGTCTAAAGGCTATAAGTAAATTGCTAGGTGAGTTTCTACAAATGCACCCAAACAATGACCACTTTTCCATTACACTTTCATTAGGGTTTTGGTGAATATATATAGCTCCAAAAATCTTCCTAAAAAGTTCTCTTTGCAAGTTAGAGACCACATCTGGTCTCAACCTCTTGACTATGAAGGATTGTTATTTTGTTTCCGTAATTATTTTGATAGTAGACACTTGACCAAAAACTACAGTCTCCTCTTAAAAAAGAAGAATTCATCTTGGTGGAAAGACTTCACCCTAAAAAAAGTTAGAGTATCTTATCACTCACATTTGCTATTTTTATCCTATATGGGGGTTTATCCCACATTGCCTAGTTCAACCTACATCTTTTTTTGCCTTGCCTATATAAGTAAGTTCTCTACATTGTAATATACATGCTTCATAATATTTTTCAAATCTCATTATGTGTATAACATTTATTTTATATACAATTAATTTTCTCCTTTTGAGTGTATGTTGAAGCATCAATGGCTATGGTAATAAGTCATTGGAGAGATCTTGGCTGAAGAGTTTTGATAACTCTTTTATAGTACCATAACTACTCTCTAATAGTTATTACTCAGTGAGTATGCAACCATTATTTAGTTGGTAGATTCTTGGAAATATAGACATCTTGATTGGATCTATTAGAAATTTAGTTTTTTTGCATTATTCTTTTATGTTGAAGAATTAGATTAATATTACCATTTCTTTGAAAACATATTGGAGTTTTGTATTAGCATTTGTCATAGTATGAAGATCAAAATTGCATACTATACTTTTATATCAGATTTATACTTTGGTTTTAGGTTTGTTTGAACTCTTAAGGTCTATTCATAAAGATTTTAAGTTGAATTGGCAAACAAATTTGACAAGATGGTTTTTAAAGGACCTTATTAAATTCCCCAAACATCTCAAATCCTCATGAAGGGTGTGAGCATTCAAACATCTCCTATCGATCTCTTTCCTCTATTCCAATAGCCCTGATGTTGCTCTCAAGCCAAAATTGGCTCTCTTATGGGTTGAAACTACATTCCAAAATCTTGAACATATCTATTATGACCCAAAAATCATCTTCCAATCTATTGATATGTTTACTTCATGATTGAAATTAATATGACTCCTCATTTGCCCATTAGGCCTAATGTTGATCTTAAAGCCTATCTGAAACTTCGGGTGTTTTAGACTTTATTGTTTGATTTTATTAAATTTCATAAGCTTCTACATACTAAATTCATTACATAAAAATGATACAATAAGGTATAAATCACTCCTATGGTTCGAGGTGAAATTGACATGTTGTTTGAGCTCTAGGCCAAAACAATGTCCAAGAGTCATGACTACAACCTTGGAGGTTTATAGCATTTGGCTGAGATTCATCTGTATGTTCTTGATCCCTCATGATTTTTTGGGATATAATTAAACTCTATACACCCTCTTTAAATTTCCCTATGTCTCTTGACTTCAATTTCTACCTTAATCTTCAAACCCTACTAGCTTTGCTCATAAGGGAGTGCCCTCTATCTAAGACAAAACAAAGGGCACTCCCTTTATTTTCTCAAATGATATAAATATTTTAAAGGGTTATAAAAGTTATGGAGACCATATATACAAAATTTGGGCCTCTGGTTAGGTCATCCAACCCTCCAAATCTTCAAGAAACCAAGACTGACAATGTGAAGTAGACTATATGTTTCAGGTTTGTTGAAGTAGACTATATGTTTCAGGTTTATAATATTTATTTGCCTTGTTCACAATGTGTGAAGGTATAATGACAATATTCAAAATATAATTAAAATACTTCCAACTCACTTATCACTCCAATTTTTCTAAACACCTCACATATGCCTTGCTTTTCAACTTGATGGATTAAGACTGTGTTTACCATCTAGAAAAGACATCTGTAGGTGTACCTTTTTAGTCTACATCTGGAAAACAATGTAAAATACCTTCTTGATATTTTTAAATTCATTTTAAAGTCATAAAGTTCATTTCACATCATGCTTATACCCTTCATGTGTACTTGAGCTTCTCAACTAAGTCCTTCCCTACTAGACTGAGACACCCTATCTAACTAACCCCTGTAGGTGAGCTTGTATAGTTTAGGCTAATATCAATGCCTAAACACCCATTTATCTAATTTCATGATCATCTAACATTTATTGACTGATTATTTGACTTTGAATATTCATACTCCATCATTTTGAAACACAAACCTATTCACTATTTGTCAAAATTAGGCATAGTAAGTTGTAGGTCAAAATAGAATCCTATAGGTGCTAGTGCTTGTTTAGGTCTTAAGACAATGATATAATACCCTTCTTCAATTATTCATAGTCATTTAACAAAAATTGTCATCATATCTTGATGCTTGAACCACACAAACATCTAGGAACCTCATCTTCATTTCTCACTACCAACATAGTCATAGAGTTGGTTGTAGGTATGTAAGAGCTATCTTTTAGCTTTGATCATGGTCTCTACAATGCCCTCTTTGGATTATTTAGGTCACAAAATGATTACTCAAGTTTGTGTCCATATCAAATAGAATAAAACATCACAAGGTTATCATGCTTAAACCACTATCTGCATTCCTTGTTATAAGTGGATGTTTTGGGAACTAGGACAAGTCTACAGGTTTATATAGGAGTCTAAAACATAGTATATGGGCCTCTCTTAGTGATCATTAGGTCATTAATATTTCCTTAGTACATATAATACCATTCAATCATTATGAATGGTTTATATTGTAACTTGAAACATAAAAAACACCTTGGAGTTCAAACCCTGTAGCTATTACTACTTAAAATTAGTGCCTAAAAGTACATATTTAAGGTCTTCAACAATCCTTTTCCCTTTATCACCTATCCTCCAAACTTGTCATATTCCTTCACCCTCCTAGATGCTTTATGGTGAGTAAATTATGATTCATAAAGGACATTGGGAACTTTATCAAAAGATCTCAACAAAACCTCTCAAACCTCTATTTTGTAATTTTGGGACAAAGGGCCTAAAAACTCAGTCATCATTATTTGAAGTGATTATCAACTTTATAAATCAACCTGTCAATCTCAAAAGGTCTTTCATGATGTTTCTAACTTTATATGACCTTAATAATGTTCAAATACTCACTTCAATGATTTAAAATGGCCTTTTGACTTTCTGTCAAGATCCCCTATAGGTAGACATGGTCAAGTATAGGCAGTCAGTATGAACATCTTCAAACAACATATGATGTATGGACCTTTAATCAGCCCCACTCCTATTCTCATCCAATGAATTATTTACAACCATGGGGTCTCTAAGCAGGATTCAAAACCTTACTCTCAATGTGATTATCCTCTGCCAAGCACTTGTAGGTGCACTTTCATGGCTGATAGTGAGTACAAGTATGAACAATGTGCATTGTTATAGAATTTTATCCACTATTTGAAATATCATTTCACTATTTGAATTATAATAGGATATACCAAAAATATTAAACCTTGATCACACTTCTATAGATGTCCTTAGAACCTTTTCAAGCCATGACTAAGGTTGAAGATTAGATGGAAACTGACTAAGTATGACTATGGATTGAAAGTTAGATCCAATAATAATTTTATGAGATTAATCATAAAGTAAAGGTGATAAAAATAGCATATAAACATGATTATGGACCTATCACATCCCTTTTAAACCATGAACAAGCATGAAGTGCTTGAAAATGATGAAAACTATCTGCAATTTAGAAAGGTGTATCTTCTTGTAACTTTGAGCTATTTGAATCATCCAAACACCTTGAAATATAAAAAAATGAATGGATAATATTATATAAGTAATAAAACATCATCTAGAGTCAATATCACCAATTGGTTCATACAGACTTGCCCAAAATGGAGCAAAACCCATAGGGCACATGAAATAACTAGCATAAAAGTACTGTCATCTTCATGAGGATGGTTCATGTAGTACAAGCCACCATTATTCAAAATATTTATATAAAAATGAAGGTATGTTATTTTAATACAACTTATTAGAAGCATTTGACTTTAAACCTCTTCAGCTATCTACACTTAACAAAACCCTGAAGGTCACTTCTGTATGTATAAAAAAGCAAAGATAGAGAAAAATTATTTTAGAAAAAAAATGGAACTTTAAATATAATAAAATGTTTGGATGAGTATGGGGAATATTAAGGGATGTTCCATGGGATTTTTCTATGTGGCACACTTCCCCACGGGTCATACAAGTGTAATTTTATTTTCCTTTCTAAAGAAAACTACCTTTTATTTTGATGAACTTACCACTTCTTAGTCATGTTAGTTTATTAAGACCTATAAGGACAAATGGGATGTGACATCATGTTTTATAACATTAAAACTTCTCAAAAAACTTGTACAACTTATTAAATGCTCAATTTTGACCCCTAAAATGACTCAAACGGACATGTTGGCTAATAAAATTAATGAGCAAGGCTAATATAACATTGAATAACATTAAATGACCTATGATATACCTTATGACCAAACATTAAACCCCCTGAAACACTTAAAGCTCATGTTTTTGCCTATAGAGACCCTAATTTGACCTGCTATGCTAACTAGACTAGTAGTCTTATTAGTCTTTTGAGCTTAGGAGTCATCTAAAATCTGAATCAAAATAGAGAGACCTTGACCATTAACAAAAATCTTGACCAAGACAAGACAACTAATTGACTACCTCAACCATATAAAGTAAAGAACACACACAAAATAAAGAAAACAAACTAAAAAGACACACACACACACATGTGGTCAAGGAACTTAGGAAAAAAAAGAATAAAACAACTATATACAAATAACAATAAAACATACCTCCCTTTCCAGGATCAAAAGGAAAGCTTATTACATTTTTTTCTTCGTAAGATGAATCATGATGCCAAACATGTTGCTCCTTGAATTAAACACTTGATGGACCAAACCTACTTCTTGGCACCTCACTTGTTATGCTCTCAAGTATACCATCTTCAAATAGGTCTCTAATTTAAAAGTATTCCTTTTGGTTTTGGACACATACCTCATATTGCTGCCTACTCCTCATCTCATGATTAACTTTCATCTTCTTTGTAGGCATGGTTTCAAAAGGAATGATCTCTTATTATTTGAAATATTGAAACCAATATAAGTTTGGTTTGATATCCAAAGGCTGATGGAGAGTTTAATCTTGCTCATCTATGACATGTTGGACAATGTCATCTTGTCCATCCACACTTGTAATCAGATCTAATGACATAGTAGACTAGACCCCTTGAGAGACTCAAACTCATTGCAAATATATTCAAACTAATGCCATAAGTCCTCATCTTATTTTTGATTAGAATCATGAAGTAGAAAAACAATAACATCTCCTTCATCCTCTTCCTTAAAATCCAAAAGGAGTTCATCCAAGATTTCCTCTTCAACACAAGGAAGGCATTCTTCATCATCAACGAAACAAGAAGACTTAACATAAGGGATTACCTATTATTCAACACTTAGGACCTCTTGAGGGCTCCCAATTGTGTCTCAAATATCATAATATGATCTTGGTTTTCAAGGGCTGCAATATTTTCCATCTTCTTTTCCTTTTATGGTGATGCCAAGACTGAGCATCTTGATAAAAATGGTGACCTAGCCCAATGAGGCTACCAAGGAGTTCTAATTTTTTGAAGCAAGAGTTCTAAATTTTTTTCAACCAAAATATCCTCTCTAATTTCCCATACGATATGTCCATAAAATAAAAGAGTGATGGGATGAGGACAAGAGTAACTAGTTGGTGGAAGTGAAACATAAATCTCAAAATCAGATTGAGAATGTATAGTAAAGGATAATTTTGGGAAATATGGAGGATGGGGAGGTAGAATTTGGGATAAGATGGCTTGGTTATCTTCCTTCCACTTGAAAATCACTTCACTCACATCTGATTCAACATGGTAACTCTCTTGAGGGAGGTTGGATGGGGTGTGTTTAGGCATATGATCTTCTTTTGGGTCTAAACTTTCCATCACGCCTTGACTTAACAACTTCATCCTTGACTCCAACTCTTGAATTTTCATGGCTAGATTCTCTTGGAAAAGTATTTCTTTAAGTTCATAGGAATCATCATGAAGACAAGTAATGCAAAAGGGCTGGCATGGAAGACAAGAGGTTTCTTCTTGAGGAAGTGTGGGAGGGACTTGCATAGAATCGAATTCATTCTTAACTTCACACTCCTTAACAATGTTTCTATCCTCTTTCTTTCCCCATGATTCCACTATATTACTCAAACTTAGGATATTAAGATTATAATTCTTATCTTGAGGTGGTGATTCAATTTTGGGAGTGGGTGAAGTGTTCAAGGAACTCGGAATCTCCTTAGGATTGGATTCTCCACCTTGTCTCTAACTTGTAATCTCATATCTAGGGGTCACCCCTGATATGGGGATGAAATGTGAGAGGGAAATGAGGACTTGAAATATAATTTATTTGCTACTAAAATGAACTATTGTATATGAATATTATCCAATTTAATCTACCTATCAATATTTACTTCAAATATAAGGTTTCTCCTTTTAACTCTCTCTTCCAACTGATTAGGAAACATGCGAATTTGATAAGCTTGATTAGGCTCATGATTAGAGGTCAAATAGGACTAATAAAAATATTGGGGAAGTGGATATGGATGCTGATAGGTTTTGTGAGGCTACCTCTCATGAATTATTATCCTATCTTCTAAGGATGAAACTAGGCACTCACATCTAGCATCTCACTTGTGAGCCTTTGCTAATTGGCTCTCTCAATAGGTGCCCACTCTATTTTGAATAGTTCTAATTCATCTCTCACCTTATGAATAAGATGACTAGGAACCTCTTGACCACATCCCCTTTGTGTGTCAAGATCTAACATATACCTCTCATAGCCCAAAAATGTTTGTTTGAAGGTGGAAATGGATTGACTTAAGAAGTCGCTAGGTTAACTAGGAGAAGCAAGACATTGAGAATGATAGCTATAGGAATGTTATAATTCATGAATTAGATGACAAGGATCATATTGGATCTGATGAAGGACATATTGAGGTTGGTAAGGATCATGACAAGCTTAAACAAGAACTTGTTCTTGTTCATAGGGAATGCCATAAGCATGAAATGTCTCACCAACTTATGTAAAACAAAACTCAACACTAATGTCAGCCATGAAACCTCATTGAAAGCAAGAACACAATTAAAATGTTACAATTTTTTTTAAAATGATAACCTAGGTTAGTTGACCAACTGATATTACTTTAGAGTCATCATTAATGCTTGGATAGATGCCTCCAAAGGTTGATTGTTGAAAGAAGACACCAATTTTTTTTCAACCTCTTAGACCAAGAGTCCAATAAAACATTAAAAAAAACTATTGTCACTTTGGTTTTCACCCTTTGAAGTTATTATTAATCTCTCCTCATCCAAGTGGCATAATTAAAATACCTCTAGGCTTGTGGGTAGCCTAAGGATGAAGTGAATCTCTAGGTAGGGCTAACTCCCTTGATGTACCACTTTGGATTATTGTTGCACCTAAAATTTGAGGGTGAAAAGGAAGAGAGAAAACTGAAATAAAATTATTCTAAGGGGGTGATACACTAAATTAGAGGATGATTTTCAACCAGCAATATGTTACACTTGAAACTAAGAGACTAACCAAACATACACTTCTCCAATCTACATCTTCTCACATCAATATTACATTGTGAAAATCATGGATGAATGTGTAAGGCTATGACGACTAGACAATAGACCTTGAATGTAACCAATGAAAATACTAAATCAATCCTTAACATCTCCTATAACACTTCAAATTTATTGAAAGAAGAAGTATGCTTACTATAAATAGATGATAAAATGAAACAATCGTGCTAAGGAAACAAGAGTTATCACTTTTGAAAAATCAAACATTCCAAATGAAAAAATTAAGAACATTCATAGAAGAGGTAAAAATAAGTATTATTATTGATCAAAAGGTATGAAAATGACCAAGGATTTTCCATACTCAGGTGGAGCATAAGTTACAATGGCCAAAATGGCTAGTTCTTATAGAACTTGAGAGAAAAAGAGGATAAGAAAGAAGTCCAAGGGTCACAAAGAAACTTGTCAAGATAATAAAATTAGTTAATTTTACATGAGATATGGGATGAAAAATGTAAGGTTAGGAAGTCCAAGTGTCCATACAAGTCATCAAACTCTTGCAAAGTGGCATGAAACTCCTCTATTAGGATTATAAAACTACCTCCATGATTTAGACCTATTGAACATCCCAAAATTGATTAGGAATAGGTGTGATGATTATAAATAAGGTTAAGGATATTATAAATTCCTCTCCATGCATTGGTTGTAGGCCTGGTCATCTGAAACCTTCCCAAAATGAGCTATCATCATGTGTAGTCCAAAACACTCCTCATTCATGCACCTTACACAATTGGCCTCAAATTTGACTTCAATTTTCTATGAAAATATATGGGAAGGAGTGGATGAAAATTTTAAATACCATCCATGTCCTTATAATCATCAAGGACACCTTAAAATGAGTTTACTTGAAGTTTTCCACTGTTCTCGCTAGCTTGTCCACTATGCCAGTTTTGACTGGCTAAAATGAGAGCTATTTTTTGGACACATAAGAGTTTTTTTATTGAAATTAAATGACCATTATGAGTTATTAAAATTCCTAATACTACATGAAAACTTTATTTCATCTTTATAGTCCTCATGTAGCTTACACAATGTACAAAATTGTTAAGAAAAGCCTATTTTATACACATTTCATACAAGTTTGTATAGCTAAAACGTATGGGAGGGATCTTAATTGAGTCCTATGAAATATCAAATAGGTTTCATCAGAAAAATATTCCATTATAATTCATATCTAGCTTCACTTATCCAATTAGGTCATGACTAAGGGTTTGTAAGGGTTTTAGGCATGTTTGACCTCTTAAGGTTCGTTCATAAAGATTTCACATTGAATTTGAAAAAACATTACACAAGATGGTTTTTAAAATACCCTATTAACTTTTAAAAACCTCTCAGGCCTCCATGCAAATCCTCATGAAGAGTGTGAGCATTTGAACATCTCTTATCGAGGTCTTTCCTCTATTCCAATAGGCTTGATGTTATTCTCAAGCCATAATTGGCTCTCCTATGGTTTTAATTTCATTCCAAAAGTTTTTAAATGTCCATTATTAAACAAAAATAATTTTCCAATTTATTTATATTTTTACTTCATGATATAAAAGAAGATGACTCCTCATGTGTTAATCTTGTAGCCCGTTTGCAAGTTTTGGTGTTCTAAACCTTGTTATTTTATTTCCTTTCATTACATAAGATTATAAATATTTTAATTCATCCCATAAATATTATACAACAAGGTATAAGTCACTCCTAGGTTTAGAAGTGAAATTGACCTATTGTTTGAGCTCTAGGGTAAAACCTTACCCAAGAGTCATGACTGCAACCTTGGAGGTTTAGAGCATTTGACTGAGATTACTCTTTATTTTCTTGATCCATCATGATTTTTTGGATATAATTAAAATATATACACCCTAATGAAAGGGACCTATGGCTTTTGACTTCAATTTCTACCTTAATCTTCAAACCTTGCCAGCTTTACTCATAAGGGAGTCCCCTCTTTTTAAGACAAAATAGAGGCCACTCCCTTTGTTTTATCAAACCAGATGAAGATTTTAGAGTGTTATCTAAGTTATGGAGACCCTATATACCAATTTTAAGAATCTGGTTAGGTCATCCAACCCTCCAACTCTTTAAGAGACCAAGACTAATAGTGTGAAAAAGACTGTGCAGGGTTTGTTGAAGTAGACTGCATGTTGCAAGTTTAGAATATTTATCTACCTTGTTCATATTGTGTGAAGGTATAATGAGACTATTAAAAATATAATTAAAATATTTTAAACTCACTTATCACTCTAATTTTTCCAGACATCTCACATATGCCTTGCTTTTCAACCTAGTGGAATGAGACTATGTTTCCCATTTGGAAAAGGTACTTATAGCTGCACTTGTATAGTTTAGGTCTGGAATGAAATGTAAAAGAACTTATTGAGATTTTAAAATTAATTATACAATAATATATGTAATTTCAAATCATTCTTATACCCTTCATTTTCACTTGAGATTCTCATCTGAGTCCTTCCATGCTAAACTGAGACACCTTGCCTAACTGACACATGTAGGTTTACTTATATAGTTTAAGCTGAGATCAATACATATAGGCCCATTTGTCTACTTTCATGATCATATAAAATTTATTGAATCATTAAATAACTTTTATTATTCCTTCTACATCATTTTGAAACATAGGCATGTTCACTATTTAACACAATTAGGCATAGTCAGCTATAAGTCAAAATAGAATCCTATAGGTGATAGTGCTTTTTTAGGTCTTAATGCAATGATATAATACCATTATTAAATTATTAATAGTAATTTAAAAATTATTGGAATCATCTCTTGATGTTTGAACCATACAAACATTCAGGAATGTCACCTTCATTGCTCACTTCCAACACAGTCATACAATTGGTTGTAGGTACACATGAGCTATCTTTTAGCCTTGATCATAGTGTCTACAATGCCATCTTTGGATTCTTGAGGTCACAATGTAATCAATAAAGTTTATATCCATCTTAAATGGGATAAAACATCACAAGAATATAATACTTAATCCTCTATTTGCATTCCTTGCTGTAGGTGGACATTTTAAGAACTAGGACAAGCTTGTAGGTTGCCCTAGGAGTCTAAAACATAGTAGATGAGCCTCTCTTAGTGATCATTAGGTCATTAATATTGACTTAGGCCATATAATACCATTCAATAATTATTAATGGTTAATATTTCAACTTTAAATGGAAAAAACACCTAGAGGTTCAAAACCTATAGCTATTCCTACTTAAAATCAATGCCTAAAAGTGCATATTTAAGGCCTTCAACAATCCTTTTATTTTTATCACCTATCTTCCAAACTTGGCATAGTCCTTCTCCCTACTATAGACTTCAAGGTAAGTGCATTATGATGTATAAAGGACATTTTGAAAATTATCACATGATCTCAACAAAATCTCTCAGACCTCTATTTTGTAATTTTGGGGACAAAAGGCTTAAAAAATCAGTCATCATTCTTTGAAGTGATTCTCAACTTTATCAATCAACCTGTCAATCCCAAACGTTTGTCATGATTTTTATAACATGCTATGACCTTAATAAAGTTCAAAAATTCACTTCAACACTTCAAAATGGCCTTTTGACTTTCTATCTAGATCACCTATAGGTAGACATGGTCAAGTAAAAGTAGTTAGTATGAACTTATTCTAAAAACATATGATGTATGGACCTTTAATCAGCTCCACTCCTATTTTCCTCCAATGAATTTTTTTCAACCATGGTGTCTCTAAGCAAGTTTCAAAACATTACTCTCAATGTGATCATCTTCTTCCAAGCACCTGTAGGTGCACTTTCATGGTTGATAGTGAGTATAAATATGAAAAATGTGTATTGCCATAGCATTTTATACACTATTTAAAAGCTCACTTAATTATTTTAATTCTAAGAGGATTTACCATAACTCTTAAACCTTCATCACACTTCTATAAATGTCCTCAAAATTTTTACAAACACTTACTAACGCTGAAAAATAGATGAGAGTTGACTGAGTTGACTATGGATTGAAAGTTGGATCCAAGCATTATGTTATGAGACTAATCATGAAATAAAGGTTATCAAAACAACATGGAAACATGATGATGTACCTATCACATCCCTATGAAACCATGAACAAGCATGAAGTTCCTGAAAATAGTGAAAACTACCTGCAACTCAGGAAGATTTATCTTTTTGAAACATTGAGATATTTGACTCATCTAAACACATTGAAACATGAAACAAATAATTGTGAACATTATTTAAGGAATATGACATCCTCTAGAGTTAACATCACCAACTAGTTCATACAGACTTGTCCAAAATAGATTAAAACCCATAAGGTGCATGAAACAGCTAGTAAAAAAGTATAATCAACTTTATGAGGATGGTTCATGAAACAAAAGACATAATTATAAAAATTATTTATATGTAAATGAAGGTCCTTGAGTGCAATACAACCTCTCATAAGCATTTGACTTGAAACCTCTTTAGTTATCCATACTAAGAAAAAATCTGAAGGTCACTTCTACATGTCTAAGAAAGTAAAGATGGAGCCGAATAATTTTGGAACAAAAATGACACTTTCAGAGAAAATAAAACATTTGGATGAGTGTTGGGAATATGAATGAAAATTATGAGTTTTTCCCACATGTCACGCTTCCCCATGGGCCATACAAGTGTCATGTTCTTCTCATTTATCAAGAAAATTATCTTTTCTTCTGATGAACCTACCAATTTTCAGTTATGTAAGTTTATTAAGACCTCTAAAAATACATGGGATGTGACATCATATTTTAGAACCTTCACACTTTCTAAGAAAAAAAATTAGATGTTTGACCTAGTTATACTTAAATATTTTAAGAAAAAAATAGTGTTTTAGAAACTAGACTCGAAATACTATATTTTATGTTTTTACACCATCTTCAAATTTAGAGTGTAGATATCTCAAATTATCTACAGAAGTTCAGATTTCCGAAATTTCAAGAAAATCATGTCCATAAATAAACCACTTTTTGTCCTCCAAATTTATGTACTTACCCTCCACAGAAAAATCCTTATAGACTCCCAACACTAATTAATCTTAATCAACGTTGGTTTTTTTAGTCAAAGAATTTAAAAGTACCCATATCATTATTGTTCCCTTTGATTATTTAATTTAAGACTTGATAACCATCCAGTCACCCTAAACTGCTTTTATGCCATGTTTACTATCTATATCTTCTTAGTAAATAAAACTTATTGATATTGGAATTAACAGGACTCAAGCTCAAAGCTTAAGATCCTCGAGTCTTGACCAATTCTATGATTTAAAAACATTTGCTTTGCTTTGCAATCAATATATAGTTTCTCTTTAAGTCTCCGAAGATATTTTAATCGGATTAAATAACTATTTGTTAAAAACAACTGACAGCAGAGAACATGGTGAACAAAAACAAAGGAGCAATATTTGCCTCACTGACAGAGGCAATACAAAGCACCAGACGGCTATGTACTACCAGTACAACAGAAATGGAAAATATAATGTAGCCATTGACGTGGTTAATTATAGGAAGCAAAAGATAAAAAATGAGATTAAAGTCTCAACCATTCACAGAAATTGCAAAGTTGAGGTAACCCACTTGAAAGCCAAACGCTAGACTTAAATAACAGCTAAATCTTCATGGTGCCAATCATGGCAGATGATGTATGTCCTGCAAGCCCTTGCACGAGAGAGGCATGGGGAGTAGAACAATATTGACAGCGTCCATATTTATTGAACCCAGATTGTGAAACATCATACATCGTGCACATCAACCCCTCATTAACCCTCATCACAGTACCAACTTAAACAAGTTAGACCAACTAAACATATGGTTTCTGTACTTAGTGCTTAACAAGTCCTTTAGAAGTTTGGGTTTGTGGTTTAGAAGCACACAAGGGTTGCAACAAAAACATCTTTAATAACATAAAATCTCCTTGTAAGGACTACATAGCTTATCACCAAAAGCTGTAAGACTCTGATATTTGACCTATTACCAACTACATAATGCTTCAGACGAAAAAGCTTCACAAAGGCATGGAAAACGTTTTCTCCACTTGGTCTCTTACCCATTTTCATGTGGATAAGCCTTTTCCATGGAGAGATGTGCAGCCCTTGGTACCATTGATATACTGGTAATAAACAAAACCTCCTTGCCTTCGAGGCTAAAACCAGAACTAACAAGACGGAAGCACAAACTTGATTTGACTATTCTCGTCTCCTTAAGTTTTGGCAGAGGCACACGAACTTCCATGGATAGAAACACTTTATTGTCCAAATCTACAATAGTTAAGGAAGAAGAGGTGATGCAAGCCTTCATCTATTTAGTAAAAATAATCATTTTTAATTGTGAATCCACAACCCTTAATGGTGTTGACTAACACCGTCAAATTATCATTTATGATTGCCTCATCTAGTAGAGAGTACTCTGATCCAGACACTTAGTACCCTTGTACAATAATTTCATTAAGCTCTAAAACAAGCCATCGGATACTCCGGAGTGCTGCTGTCGTATCCATATACACATATCCAATACGTATCCAGATACAGATACATATCTGATACACTAAAACTTTCGTTTTTCATCTAGATATGGCTTAGATACAACAATGCATCCCTGTTGCAAGACTGATATAATTCTTTGTTCATTTAAATAAATATAAGATACATTTCTCGAAAACACAGATAAAGAAATTCCTAACTTCATATGCTCAAGAAGTTTTTGTGCAAGCAACCTTGGCTAGATTATGATTTGTACAATTGCAAAGTGAACATAACTACATTTTAGCCAAACAGAGTTCAAGACACATCTCGGACTTGATAAGGACTCAATGAAGCCAAAGCATAATATTACGAGTGTTACCTGACAAATACTCGCAAAAGCTCTGAAAACAAAATAAAAAACTACATAGAGAATAGGATATTTATCATTCCATGACAAATGCACTCAGTAAACATCATAATAGACACAAAAAGATGTATGAAATAGGCAAATGTCATTATAATAGAATGCAGGTCATCAATATAAAGGTATTTGTGTATTCAATGCATGTTATTATATTTCTTTGGATGCCTAGCAAACATACATGCAACTACAACTCCAGAAAAACTTAAGTGAATAGAAAAAGAAAACTTGACACATTTTGAAAAACATGGCAATAACTCCCGAAAGAGTTGACTCTGCACATTTCAAAAAGTAGAGTCAAATACAGGAATACTTGGCCACTCACAAAGTGTTTTGTGACCATGAAAGTCTTTGTAGATCAATGCCCAAAAGCATTAACAGGTTCATTTGAGAACGATGGTATGCTGCTGGTGCTGAAGGTACAATATGACATATAGAATCAATCGCAGTATAGAACAGAAAATTTGCGTCAAAGAAAGAGTGAAATAGCCAAACAGACCTGAATACATGAAATAGTCAACAGAGCAGAAGGAGGATAGAAAATAAATCAGTGATTGAAAACAAAATTTATACAGTTGGAATTGTACTTGGAAAAACAGATAGACAATTCTGCTTTTAAAACCGAAGTGTCACAGATTGACGCAGAGTATGCAAGTAAAATGGCATCTCAGAAGAAGTCACACCTGAGGCTGCCAAGCAAATGAGAAGAGCCCATAAGAAACATGATTGGTAACATAACAGCTGCAAAACTCTAGGAGAACAGTTTCGACAGAGGGGATTGCAACACCCTCTGCCTCATTTACGGTAGGAACTAAGGGGTCCGCATATCACTCACCAGGACAATCTAGATACTCTTTGTAGTCCATGCCTATGAGTCCCACATGTTGATTGTTCAGACTTCAGCTTGTCATCACTTGCCAACCTACTTCTACATCCAAATCCACCAACAACGTGTGATTGGAGTGGATAGGAATGCCGAATCATTTCAAAAGGGGAATAGATACAGACAATAATTTTGCCAGTATGGTTTCCATACTTATCTACATGTGCCATTAATAACTTAGAAGAAACCGGTTCAATAAAAGGAATGATTAAACAAAGTGTAATGTACTTACACCTATTTATTTATTAAAAATTGATTATGATATGGTCATGTGCAAGTAGTTATGTTCAATCAACACATCCACAATTATTCATTCTATATGTACTTCACTAATTGGTAATGGGAGAGATCTAAAAATTGATATGACGACCACTAATATATGGAAAGAATTTGCATTGCCTTTGGAGACTAACCAAAGCATTCTTGTTTTCTCTATCTGTGTGCAATGTCTACACATGTAAAAATGTTTTGGGTCATGTATGTTGGATCAATCTATATATGTTTAATATAAATCTGTTCATGTTTTGAGTGGTTGTGAAATAGAAATTTTCACTATAAAGATTTTATGTTATACTAGTTATTATATAATCTACTTGTAGAGTTTTATATTATCACGCGCACACCTTTCTATTTATTTGTATTTATCTTGTAAATATTTGCTATACATCTTTCTTATCCTTGCATATTTATCCATACTACTAAATACAAGCTATAATAGATACATCTGATTTAATGTTTTGATTTTGGATACCTTTCAACATTTTGATCAACTATTTTGCTTGGTGGATTCAAGCATTTAGAACTTGTACAGTATCAACATGATAATAATTTCTAGTCATTTGTGAAGACCTAGGAAGGATATGCAAAAAAGGGTTTTTCTGGATGATACTTGTAGTCCTTTTCAAATATATGCTTTCACAAAATGTAGTCTCATGGAATGCATCATTTCCAGACTAGCACAATAGGGATTTCTAACTAAGCCTTGGAGATCTTAAGCAAATGTAAGTTCCTATCCATCCTCTATCACCATCTGCACAACTTGTGCCTATCTTAGAGCTTTGGGACAGGGTTTGGAGATCCATTAAAGTTAAATGAAACTGTATTCTTTATATGTGGAAGACAAAAATTTTGGCAGTTGCTCAAAAAAGTCATTTTCTTGTGGACAACAATCTTTGCTAGATATACATAAAAAGGGCTTGTGAATAAGGCCTTGGATATTATTAACAAAATGCCATTTTTAAGTGCTAAGCCAGTTTCAGCAACCTTGCCAGCATCCTACTGACTTCTACCAAACTTAGAGCCCCTTCTAAATCCGAAAAAAAATCATGAATGTATACCAAATTTTCAAGATTAAGATACTCCACTGTTTGTCAAACTTAGATATGTGCAAGAAAGTTATAAAACATAAACATGGAGATGATAAGGAACCCAATACTCAAAAGCAGACAACTTGTTACAAGAGATTGAAAGAAAGAGATGACTTCTTGTCTGATTATATGTTTGGTTTTAAGGACAGTATTGTCTTGACTGTGGATCTTTGTGATTTTGTTAATTTTTATTATTCAATTAGTTTATCTACATAAAAGCTTTGGGTTTTTATCTCAATTTGAAAACCACACTTCTCTAAATTTTTAACTCCAAAAAATATCTTCCTTTGCATAGATGTCATCAAGCTTTTGTAGGATATATTTTTCATCTAAGATTAATGAGTCAGAGTAGTTTCTTGATTATATTGCCTCAATGATGACTTCAAGATCTACCTCTAGTTTCTATTTTACAAAAAAGATGTTTCAAAAACTATTGTGCTTGTATTATGTGATCACTTTTCTTAATTATTTTAGCTTTAACATTAAGTTAAATGCTTTCATGCCTTGAGGTTGGTGACATTCATGTCACCATTGTTTGACTTTGTTTGGAAAGGAGACATATTTTGGTCACATTATTTGAAATTTGAAGGAATTCTTAGGTGGGGGACAATCAAGGGAGATGGAGAGACTTTCTTGGTAGTGATCAGATCCTAATATTTTTGGGATACAAGATTTTGAGATACAAGGAGCTTCTAACCATGTGTATGGGACCAGGAACCTATTGTTGTTGGAGTATACAAACATTTAGAACTTAAACAATATAACTGAATTTGGAGCCAACACAACAAGAAACTAGTAATGGTCTCAATATCATTAAGGCCATGAAAAAATCTATAGTTTTATAGAGGGAGATGCTGCACTTTCAAGAAATAAGCCTATAGAAGAGTAAGAAACTGTGCCATAGCTAATACAACTATACTCAACAGAGCTAAAGCATCACCTTCATCCATGTCTATAGATTTTATCCAAGCCCAACTAGCTGATAAACCAATTATATCAGCATAACAAAATAATAGTAAATTAAAACAAAACACTTACAATAGAGACAAGCCAAAAATATGCAATAATACTCTGTATTATTTCTTATATATTTGTTACAATTTTTTCAAGTCATAAAATATTAAAGATTCAACTAATTAAATAACATGTAGTGCTTTGCTTAGAGGAGTTTAACCAGTTATAAACATCCAGTCTAAAAATAGTTATAAACATGCATGTATGGTTCTTTAAACATGCATATATGGTTCCCTCCATATAAACAAAGACTAATTATAAATATTAACTGATTGTCTAAATTTAACTCTAAAACAAACTAAAAGCAAACTGGTCCTCTAAATCATGCATGGAGAGGATTGGACATAAAAATATTAGTGATCAACATTAACAGCATCAGTTATCAACATACTCCCCCTTGATGCTGAGAGGGCTTACAATCTAATCTCTGAGTGTCAAAAAATGATCTGTTGCAACTGCATTCATGAAGATATCTATCAAATTTTCTTTAGTGTTGATGTATTTCAATTCTACTACCTTCATCTACACTAAATCTTAGATAAAATGATGATTTAAATAAAAATGTTTGCCATACTATGATGGACTAGATTTTTGGCCAATTTAATAGCACTAATGTTATCACAAAAAATAACTGTGGGCTGAACTTGAATCTCTTTGATTTCTTCAAGAATTTTTCTAAGCCATAATGCTTGTGTACCCCCTGAAGCAATTGCAACATACTCTACTTCTGTAGAAGAAAAGTCAACTATACTTTCCTTCTTTGAGCTCTAAGTAATCAAACCAGAACCAAAATAAAAAACAATTCCCTGATGTTGACTTTCGGTCATCCAATTACCTCCCCAATCAGAATCACTAAAACTAACAAGATTGAACCTTTGAAAAGTGTAGTAATGAATACCAAAATCTAGAGTATGTTTCACATACCTCAAAATTCTCTTGGCTGCCTTCAAATGTATTTATGATGGCTCTGTCATGTACCTTGAAATAAGTGAAATTGAATAAGCAATATCAGGTCTTGTGTGAGTTATAAGCATTAAGCTCTTGACAATACTTCTATAGGCTATCTCATAAACTCTTTTAGCACCATCATCTCTACACAACAAAACTCCATGAGTAACTAGAGTGGAGACTGGTTTACAATCAACCATATCAAGTTTCTTCAACATATCTTTAGCATACTTTGTTTAAAAAAAGAAAATTTTATTCTCCCTTTGATAAACCTCCATTCCTAAAAAATAATTCATGAGGCCTTAATCTTTCATCTCAAATTCATTCATCACGGAAACTTTGAATTCATCCTTCATCATAGAACTACTACCCATATACAACAAGTCATCAACATACAAACTTACAATTAGAATATCATTACCTTCTTGTTTGTAGTAAAGGGTACATTCACTCTTACTTCTTTGAAATCCATTCTCTTGAAACTATCCATCAATCCAAGCATACCATGATCTTGGTGCTTCTTTGAGGCCATACAAATCCTTATTCAACTTGTGGACACGATTTTCTTTTCCTTGCACTTCAAAACCTTGTGGTTGTTCCACATATACTTCTTCTTCTAAGTACCCATTCAAGAAGGCACTTTTCACATCCATATGATGGATGCTCTAATTATTTTGAGATGCTAATGAAATCAACATTCTAATGGACTCTTGTCTTGCTACTGGTGCAAATGTCTCTTCATAATCAATGCCATACTTTTGCGTGAAGCCTTTAAAAACTAATCTTGCCTTATGCCTTTCAACACTTCCATCACTATTACACTTAGTCTTGTAGACCCATTTGGTGCCAATCTTCTTCTTGTCATGTGGAACTTTTGTAAGTTCTCAAGTGTCATTCTTGTGAATAGAATCTATCTCTTCTTACATTGCTTGGATTTAAACCTCATTAGTATGTGAATCTTCAAAACATGATGGTTCAAACTCAGCCTTGGTAAGTAAATAAAAATTTAGTGTCTCACCTCTTGGATTTTATTCATCTGCTTGATTTGAACTCATTTGATAAATGTCACTCAATATTCTTACCTTCTTTGTAGAACTAGGACTTGAATCTGGACTTACATTTGGAATTGAACAACTAGATGAGGGGTTACTTGGTGGATTTGTAGCACTTGGAACAAAAATATTAGTGGGCTGCCCATGATCAATATCATCCATAATAACTTCAGTTAAAATATATTTTAACTTCTCCATATGGCCTTTTTGATGACCATAAACTCCCCCTTCATCAAAAATCACATCTCTTGACACAATAAGCCTATTAGTGAGAGGATTATATAACCTATAAGCCTTACATTCCTCACTATATCCAGCCAAAATACATGACTCACTTTTGGGATCTATCTTTTACCTCTTTTGATCAAGAACATGAACATAGGCTAAGTAACCAAAAACTTTGAAATAATTAACATTTGGCTTTTTCTCATACCAGGCTTCGTACATAGTCATCCTATCAAGTTCACTAGTGGGACTTTGATTGAGAATATATACTATTGTAGCAATTGCATTTCCCCAAAAAGAATTGCTTAATCCCTTTGTTTATAGCATGCTTTGTGCCATCTCCACTACTATACAATTCTTCCTTTCAACTACACCATTTTATTGAGGTGTGTATGTAGTGGTGAGTTGTCTTCTAATGCCATGCATATCACAATAACCTTGAAAGGCTTTTGAGAAAAATTCTCCTCCATGATCAGTCCTTAAATATTTGATTTTACACCGTTTGTCATTTTCTACAAGGGCTCTAAACCTCTTGAATGTCTCAAGAGCTTCACCTTTGCTTTTCAAAAAATAAACCCAACACTTTTGTGAGTAATCATTAATAAAAGTGATGAAATATGATTACTTACCCAAAATCTTTGTCTGCATAGGACCACAAATGTCTGAATGAACTAACTAGAGTGGATAATGGGCCCTCCATGCATTGCCTTTTGGAAATTTCTCTCTTGCATGTTTTCCTTTAGCACATCCTACAAAAACTTGCTTGAGGTCGTCAACGTTAGGTAAACTAAAAACTAATGATTTTGATGTTAGAATCTTCAAACTATGAAAATTTAAATGCCCATACCTTAGATGCCACAACCAACTTGTATCCTCATATACCATATTGACAAGGTTCATGTTATGTTCACCAAACTTCAATGGAAACATCCTATTATTTGTCATAGGCACAATTGTTACCACCCTATTTCCTTGATTCTTATCATAAATTATACATTGCTGATTTTCAAATACAACTTTATAATTCTTCTCACATAATTATCCAACACTCAAAAAATTATGATTTAACTTTGGAGTGTAATAAATGTCTTTAACACTCTTCATACCTTCTTTTGTATGGACTTCCATAGCTCCTTTTTTAGCAACCTCCAATGATATGTCATCACCAAGCTTCATCTTGGATTTAAAACATTCATCCATTATAGAAAAAAAAATTTCATTCCTTGATATGTTGTTAGAACATCTCGAATCTAAATACCAAACATCTTTAGAAACATTTTTCAGCTTTTTCATAAAATAAAAATAAATTATCTGGAGGATTTTCATCACCTTCTTGAGCCTAATGAATGCTTTTATCATTATTACCTTCTTTTAATCTACACTCATAATTAAAGTGTACATACCTGTTACAATGATAACATTGGATATTTCTTTTATCAAATCAGACTCTACCTCTTCCTCAGAAACCATCTCTGCCTCTATTTCCTCTTGAGTAATTCATATTTTGACCTCTACCTTGGCCTTTATTACTTTTGATGATACTATTGGTATTTTCATTCTTTGTGATTTGTAATTTGGAGGAAAAAGCTTTCTCATCACTTTCTCAAAATGAATCTCTCAATCTTTCTTCATGAGACATCAAAGATCAAACTAGATGATCAAATTGAAGGGTAGACAAATTCTTTCTTTCTTTTATGATTATGGCAACATGGTTCCACCTTGGTGTGAGAGTCCTCAACACATTTTTGATCACAACCTCATTGTTCACAATTTCACCAAGTGTAGCCATCTTATTGACCATATCTTTTACTCTGACACAATAGGTACTCACACTTTAAGCTTCTTGTATCTTTAAATTCTCAAATTCTCTCTTCAATGTCTGTAACTTGACAATTGTGACTTGATCACTACCTTGGTAAGCTTCTTTTAGAGTCTCCCAAGTATCCTCTATTGTCTTTGCTCCTACAATTCAAAGAAATAGGCTCTTGTCTAGAGCTATTTGAATATGAAATAAGGCTTGAGCATTCTTCTTCTTAGCCTCCTTCTTAGTTGTTTTATCATTTGCTGTGAGGGCATTCCAATTAGCTAGCTCTGCATAACTCTATATTATTTTTGATATATATGTTACAATTTTTTCAAGTCATAAAATAGTAAATATGTAACTAGTTAAATAACATGGAGCACTTGACTCAAAAGATTTTAACTACCTGGTCAAACAACAGTCTAAAAATAGTTATAAACATGCATGTATGGTTCTTTAAACATGCATATATGGTTTAATCCATATAAACAAAGAATAATTATAAATATTAACTGATTGTCTAAATTTAACTCTGAAACAATATAAAATCAATCTGGTCCTCTAAATCATGCATGGAGAGGATTGGATGTAACAGCTTCAGTGATCAATAGTAACAACATCAGTTATCAACAATGTCATCATCTCGGAAGAATGAGTTGATTTATTTTTGGTTATCAGGAATCTATATTCCTACCCTTTCCAAAAGTAATCAGAAAATACCATCAACGATGTCCAACTTTGCATCAATCTACATATTATCAGTTGGAAAATTTGTATACTCAGCTACTCCTTGAGCTTTATAATAATTAATTATAGAATACAAGACATAAGAGAACCTATATACATCAGTAAGAAAATATCTATCCAAGATCCTTACCAGATTGTAGATATTTAAGTGAGCCATTACATGTGTTGTCCTTGCCAGCAAAGAGCTACTTCATGTTGCCTGATTAGAATTTTTCATCCTCAAAATTCATCTCAAAGTGATCCTTTACCATTTTCAAAAGCCACTTTAAAACTCCGTGACTGAGGTTTGGGAGGCTGAGGATCGATCATTTCTTCATGGTCTCTGTTCTACTTTAAAACTTGTAGGGTTTTTTATCAAATTAGGTTACAAAATAGTCACATGCAACAAATCTTTAAAAACTTGTCAAATTCATTAAAAATTAGAGTACTTACTATAGAATTTGCAATGATATATGGCTTACTCAAGGATGTCAACTACACAATAGTATGTATAAATTCTTTAAGGTGGTCTAACCAATGTGGAAGAAGTGTAATTTTCACTTCTTCCTAATTATTCTTCACATCCAAAAAAAAGAACACTATTTTTTTCACCCAATTATAATTATTATCTCAAACTATTGTCTCAAAAGACCTCCTCCATGTATTAGTGATAATGCA
>JARHVA010001629.1:3107500-3155000 GCA_037957365.1 Torreya grandis | reverse complement strand
TACATATATATATATATATATATACATATATATATACATATATATATGTATGTATGTATGTATGTATGTATGTATGTATGTATATAATAATAATAGTATTATTGTTGCATGATAGAAATGAAGATGACTCCTTGTTTAGGCATTAGGCCTAATGTTGATTTTGTAACCTATCTGCAACTTATGGTGTTTTAGATCTTCCTATTTTATTTTATTGCATTACCAAAGATTATACATATATTAATTCATCCCATAAAAATGATACAACAAGGTATAAATCAGTCCTAGGGTTATAAGTGAAACTGACCTATTGTTTGTGCTCTAGGCCAAAACACTACCCAGGAGCCATGATTGCAACCTTGGAGGTGTAGAGCATTCGGATGAGATTTCTATTAATGTTATTGATCCATCATGATTTATAGATATAATTAAACTCCCTAAACCCTCTTGAAATTTCCCTATGGCTCTTGTCTTTAATTTTTACCTTAATCTTCAAACCATGCTAGCTTTATTCATAAGGGAGTGCCCTCTATCTAAGACAAAACAAAGGGCACTCACTTTGTTTTCTTAGAAAAAATGAATATTTTAGAGGGTTATCAAATTTATGGATACCCTCTACCAATTTCGGGCCTCTATTTATGTCATCTAACCCTCCAACTCTTCAAGAGACCAAGAGTGATAGTGTGAAAAGAACTATGCAAGGTTTGTTGAAGTAGACTGTATGTTGCAAGTTTAGAATCTTTCTCTGACTTGTTCATAATGTTTGAGCATATAATGAGACTATTACAACTATAATGAAAATACTTCCAACTCACTTATCACTCCAATTTTTCCAAACACCTCACATATGCCTTGCTTTTCACCTTGATGGATTGAGACTGTGTTTTCCTTTTAGAAAAGGCATCTGCAGGTGCACTTATATAGTTTAGGTATAGAAAATATTGCATAAGACATTTATATTTTTAAATTAATTTTACAATCATATAGTTCATTTCAAATCATGCTTATACCTTCATGTGCACTTTAGCTTCTGAACTGATTCCTTCCCTGCTAGACTAAGACACCCTAGCTAACTAACCCCTGTAGGTGTACTTATATAGTTTAGGCTAAGATCAATGCGTAAAGGCACATTTTTCATATTTCATGATCATCTAAAATTTATTAAATTATTATTTCACATTGAATATTCCTTCTACATCATTTTGAAACACAGACCTATTCACTATTTGTCAAAATTAGGCATAGTCAGCTTTAGGTCAGAGTAGAATCTTATAGGAGCTACTGTTTTTTTAGGTCTTAAGATAATTATAGAATAACATTATTCAATTATTCATAGTCATTTAACAATTATTGGCATCATCTCTTGATTTTTGAACCACACAAAAATTTAGGAACCTCCCCTTCATTGCTTACTACCAACACAGTCATATAGTTGGTTGTAGGTACATATGAGCTATCTTTTAGGTACATAAGACGTTTATATTTTCAAATTAATTTTACAATCATATAGTTCATTTCAAATCATGCTTATACCTTCATGTGCACTTTAGCTTCTGAACTGATTCCTTCCCTACTAGACTAAGACACCCTAGCTAACTAACCCCTGTAGGTGTACTTATATAGTTTAGGCTAAGATCAATGCGTAAAGGCACATTTTTCATCTTTCATGATCATCTAAAATTTATTAAATTATTATTTCACATTGAATATTCCTTCTACATCATTTTGAAACACAGACCTATTCACTATTTGTCAAAATTAGGCATAGTCAGCTTTAGGTCAGAGTAGAATCTTATAGGAGCTACTATTTTTTTAGGTCTTAGGATAATTATAGAATAAAATTATTCAATTATTCATAGTCATTTAACAATTATTGGCATCATCTCTTTATTTTTGAACCACACAAAAATTTAGGAACCTCCCCTTCATTGCTTACTACCAACACAGTCATATAGTTGGTTGTAGGTACATATGAGCTATCTTTTAGCTTTGATCATGGTATCTACAAGTCACTCTTTAGATTATTGAGGTAAAAAAGGCTAAAAAATAACAAGTATATCATTATTAAACCACTATCCACATTCCTTATTTTAGGTGGATGTTTTGGGAACTAGGACAAGCCTTTAGGTTGCCCTAGGAGTCTAAAACACAGTAGATGAGCCTCTCTTAGTGATCATTAGGTAATTAATACTTAATTAGACCATATAATAAAAATAAATCATGAGGAATGGTTTTTATTGAAACTTTAAATCTAAAAAACACCTTGGAGTTCAAAACATGTAGCTATTACTGCTTAAAACTATTGCCTAAAAGTGCATATTTAACGTCTTCAATAGTCCTTTTCCCTTTATCACCTATCCTCCAAACATGGAATAGTCATTCTCCCTAATAGAGGATTCAAATTTAGTTAATTATTATTCATAAAGTACATTTTGAACCTTATCTCAATATCTCAACAAAACATCTCAGACCTCTATTTTGTAATTTTAGGGACAAAGGGAATAAAAACTCAATCATCATTCTTTGAAGTGATTCTCAATTTTTTATATAAACCTATCAGTAAAAAAATGTATATCATTATTTTTATAACATTATATGAACTTAATAAGGTTTAAATACTCACTTCAACACTCCAAAATGGCCTTTTGACTTTCTGTTAAGATCACCTATAGCTATACATGGTCTAGTACAGGGGGTTAGTATGAACATCTTCAAACAACATATGATATATGGAACTTCAATCAGTTACACTCATTATATTATCCTCAAATCCATTGTTTTCAATCATGGTGTCTCTAATCAGGTTTCAAAACCTTACTCTCAATGTGATTATCCTCTTTCAAGCACTTGTAGGTACACTTCTATGGCTGATAGTGAGTACAAGTATGAACAATGTTCATTACTATAGCATTTTATCCAATATTTGAAAGATCATTTAACTATTTTAATTCTAAAATTATCTACCAAAACTCTTAAATATTCATCACACTTCTATAGACATCCTCAAAACCTTTAGAAGCCATGACTAAGGTTGAAGAGTAGATGAGAGTTGATTCAGTATGACTATGGATTAAAATTTTGATACAAGCATGATGTTATGAGAATAATCATGAAATAAAGGTGATAAAAATAGCATGGAAACATGATTATGGACCTATCACATCCCTATGAAACCATGAACAAGCATGAAGTTTTTAAAAATAGTGAAAACTGCCTGCAACTCATAAAGGTGTATCATCTTATAATTTTGAGCTCTTTGACTTATCCAAACACATTTAAACATGAAAAAAAGAATGGGTAACATTACATAATGATTAAAAAATTATCTAGAGTCAACATCACCAATTGGTTCATATAGACATTCCCAAAATGTTGCAAACCCCGTATAATGCATAAAATAACTAATAGAAAAGTATAGTCAACTTCATGAGGATGATTCATGAAGCAAATTTCACAATAATTAAAAATATTAATATATAAATTAGGTTATCTAATTTTAATACAACCTCCCAGAAGAATTTCACCTGAATCCTCTTCAACGATCTGTACTAAGCAAAAACTTGAAGATCACTTTTGCATATCTAGGAAAACAAAGATGGAGTAGAATGATTTTAGAAAAGAAATGAAACTTCATATCAAAAAAAATGGTGGTATGGGTGTGTGGAAGATAAATGTATGTTCCATGGTCTTTCCCCATGTGGAACACTTTCCCATGGGTAGTACAAGTACCATTTTCTTCTTCTTTCTAAAGAAAACTACCTTTTCTTCTGATGGACCTACCACTTTTTGGTTATCTCAATTTAGTGAGACTTATAAAGACACATGGGATGTGATATCATGTTTTAGACCCTTCACCATTCCTAATAAACTTGTAGAACTCATTAAATGCTCAATTTTGACCCCTAAAATGACTCAAAAAGACATGTTGGTTAATAAAATTAATTATAAAGGCTAATATAACATTTAATAACATTAAATGACCTATGATATACCTTATTAACAAAAATTATACCCCCTAAAATACTTAAAATTCAATTTTTTACCTATAGCAGTCCCAATTTGACATAAAGGTCAAATTTGGTCAACAAATTGATGACTCATAGGGGTAGCATGTCTGTTATGCTAACTAGACTAGTAGTCTTATTAGTCTATTGGGATTATGAGTCATTTTAAGTTTTAATAAAAACAAAGAGACCTTGACCATTGACCACAATATTTACCAAGACAAGAAAACTAACTGACTACCTCAACCATATAAAGCAAATGACACACACAAAACAAAGCAAGAAAACTAACTAGACACACACACATGTGCTCAAAGAACTTAGGAGAAACAATAAGAAAAAAAATATATACAACTAACATTTAAAAATACCTCCTTTTCTAGGATCAAAAGGAAAGCTTCTTTCATTTCTTTCTTCATGAGATGAATCATGATGCCCAGCATGTTGCTCCTTAGATTAAAAGCTTGATGAACTAGACCTACTTCTTGGCACCTCACTTATTATTATCTCAAGTATACCATCATCAAAAATGTCTCCAATGTAAAATTATTCCTCTCTATTCTAGACACATACCTCATATTGTTGCTTACTCCTCATCTGATGATCAACTTTCATCTTCTTTATAGGCATGGTTTCAAAAGGAATGATCTCTTATTCTTTGAAATATTGAGGCCAATATAAGTTTGTTTTGATCTCCAAAGGTTTATGGGGACTTTTACTTTCTCATCTATGACATTTTTTGACAATATCATCTTGTCCCTCCATACTTGTAATCAGCTCTAATGACATAGTAGACCCCTCGAGATACTCAAACTCATTACAAATGTCTTCAAACTGCTGCAACAAGTCCTCATATTATTTTTGATCATCATCATGAAGGGTAACAACAATAAAATCTCCTTTTTCCTCTTCTTTATTAACCAAAAGGACTTCACCTAATATTTCCTCTTCAACACAAGGAAGTCATTCTTCATCATCAACCAAACAAGAAGACTTAATAAAAAGGCTTAACTCTTATTCAACACTTAAGACCTATTGAGGGATCTCAAATTTTGTCTAAGATATCAAAATATGATCTATTTTTTTAAGGTCTGAAATATCTTCCATCTCTTTTTCTTTTTTGGCGATGCTAAGACTATGCATCTTGAAGACTGGTGATCTAGCCCAATGAGGCTGCCAAGGAGTTGCACTTTCTTCAAGCAAGAGTTATGAATTTTATTCAACAAAAGGATCTTATTGAGGTTCTCATAACATAGTTCCATCAAGTAAAATGGCGATGGGATGAGGAAAAGTGGAACTAGTTGGTGGAGATGGAATATAAGGCTCAAAATTAGATTGAGAATGCATAATAGGGGATAATTTTGGGAGCTCTTGAGGAAGGGGAGGTAGAACTTTGGCTAAGATGGCTTGGTTATATTCATTCCAATTTAAAATAAATTCATTTACATATTATTCAACTTGGTAAATCTCTTGAGGGAGGTTTTATGGGGTATGTTTAGGCATAGGATCTTCTTTTGGGTCTAAACCTTCCATCACACCTTGACTTAACAACGTCATCTTTGACTCAAACTCTTCAATTTCCTTAGATATTTTATCTTGGAAAAGTCTTTATTGAATTTCATAAGCATCATCATGAGGATAAGGAATGCAATAGGGCTGACATGGAATACAAGAGGTATCTTCTTGAGGAACGATGGGAGGGACTTGCATATAATAAAATTCATTCTCAACTTCACACACCTTAACAATGCTTCTATCAATTTTGTTTTCCCATAATTCCACTATCTTACTCTAGCTTAGGATATTAGGATTATAAGTCTTCTCATGATGTGGTGATTCAATTTGAGGATTGGGTGAAGTTTTCAAGGAATTTGGAATCTCCTTAGGCTTGGATTCTACATCTTGTCTCCAACTTAGAATCTCATATCTAGGGGTTACTCTTTAATATGGGGATGAAATGTGAGAGGGGAATTAGGAAATGGAATACACTTAACTTTCTGATAACAAGGAATATTTTATATGCATATTATCCAACTTAATATTCCTATTAAGATTAGATTTAAACACAAGGTTTCTCATTTCAACTCTCTCTTCCAACTGATTGGGAAAAGGGTGACTTGGAGAAGCTTGATTGGGCTCATGAGTAGGGGTCAAATATAAAAGATATCAATCTAGGATAAGTGGATATGGAAGATAATAGGTTTTTTGAGGTTTCCTTTCATGAATTCTTAGCCTATCCTCTAAGGATGAAACTAGGCCACTCACATCTAGCATGTCACTTGTGAGCCTTTGCCAATTGGCTCTCTCAATAGGTGCCCAATCATTTTTTAAAAGATCTAATGTATATCTCACCTTATGAATAATATTTCTAGAAACCTCTTGAACATATCCTCTTTATTTTTAAATATTGAACATATACCACTCATATCCCAAAAGTGTTTGTTTGAAGGTGGAAATGGATTGATTTGAGAAGTGTCTAGGTTGACTAGGAGAAACAAGACATTGAGAAAGTTGAATATAGGATTGATATAATTCATGAATGGGCTGAAAAGGATAATATTAGAGCTAATTTAAGTCATATTTAGGCTAGTAAGGATCATGACAAGGTTGAACAAAAACTTTTTATTGTTGATAGGGAATGTCATAAGCTTGAAATGTCTCACCAACTTGTGTAAGAAAATACTCAACACCAAATTCAACCATGAAACCTCATTGAAAGCAAGAACACAAAGGAAAATGTTAAAAATAATATTAAAATTATAACCTAGTTTGTTTGACCATATGATATAAGTTTGTAATCACCATTAATGCTTAGATAGATGCCTCCAAACGCTGATTGTTGAAAGATGACACCAAAAATATTTCAACCTCTTAGACCAAGAGTCCTATCAGACATACAAAAAACTATTTTCACTTGGATTATAAACCTTTTATGATATGCCTAAGCTCTCCTCATCAAATTGGAATAATTGAAACAGCTATAGGGTTTTGGATAGCTTAAAGATGAGGTGAATCTCTAAATACGACTAGCTTCCTTGATGTACCACTTTAAATTACTAGTACACCTAAACTTTGGGGGTGAAAAGGGAGAGAGGAAAATGAAATAAAATTATTCTAAGTGGGTGATAAACCAAATTAGATGATTAATTCCAACCAATCTCATCTTACACTTGAAACCAAGAGACTAACCAAACATACACTTCTCCAATTTGCATCTTCTCACATCAATATTACATTTTGAAGGTTATGGATGAATGTGTAAGGCTAGGAGGAATAGAAAGGAGGCCTTGAATGGAATTAATAAAAATATTAATTAAATAAATCCTTAATATATCCTAGAACACTTCACATTTTTTAAAAGAAGAAGTTTTCCAACTTCAAATAGACGATATAATGAAACAATCATGCTAGGGAAACAAGACTTATCACTTATGCAAAATAAAACATTGCAAATGAAAAAACTAATAAAAATAATATAAGAGGTAATAATAAGTAGTATTATTGATCAAAATTTTTGAAAATGATCAAGGATTCACCATACTCAAGTGGAGCATAATTTACAATAACCAAAATGGCTAGTTCTTATAGAACTTGAGAGAGAGAGAGAGAGAGAGAGAGAGAGAGAGAGAGAGAGAGAGAGAGAGAGAGAGAGAGAGAGAGAGAGAGAGAGAGAGAGAGAGAGAGAGAGAGAGAGATGTCTAAATGTCAAAAGAACACTTATAAATATTATAAAAATATTTAATTTTTCATGAAAAGAGGATATGGGATGAACCAAGTAAGGTAAGGAAGCCCAAGTGTCCATACAAGTAATCAAACTCTTACAAAGTGGCATGAAACTCCTCATTCAAGATTAGAAAATTTCCTTCATGATTTGGACCTATTTGAACATCAAAAATATGATTAGTAACAAGTATTATGATTATAAATAAGGATAATTATATATTAAATTCCTCTGCATGCATTGGTTGTAGGCCTGGTCATCTAAAACCTTCCAAAAATGAGTTATCATCATATGTAGTGCAAAAAACACCTCGTTTATGTACCTTTCATAATTAGTCTCAAATTTTGATTTATTTTTTGATGAAAATATATGGGATGGAGTGGATGATAATTTAAAATACCCTATATGGCATTATAAACATTAGTGACACCTTAAAATGAGCTTACTTGAAGTTTTTCACCCTTCTCACTAACTTGTCCACTATCCCAGTTTTGATTGGCTAAAATGAGAGCTATTTTTTGGACACTTAGGATTTTTTTATTAGAATTATATTAAAATATGGAATTATTAAAATTAAAAATATTCCATCAAAACCTTATTTTATCTTTAGAATCCTCTTGTAGCTTGCACAATACATAAAAATATCAAGAAAAGCCCATTTTGTACACTTTCCATACAATTCGTAAAACTAAAAAGTATGGGAGGGATACTAGGTAAGTCCTATGAAAGGTAAAATATGTTTCATGAGGAAAATATTTCATTATAACTCATCTCTAGATTCATTTCTCCAATTAGGTCTTGACTGAGGGTTTGCGAGGGTTTTAGGTCTGTTTGACCTCTTAAGGTTCGTTCATAAAGATTTCACATTTTATTTGCAAAAAAATTAAACAAGATGGTTTTTCAAGGAACCTATTAATTTTTTTAAAAATTCTTAGGATTCCATGAAAATTTTCATGAAGGATGTGAGCATTTGAATATTTCCTCTCGAGCTCTTTACTTTATTCCAATAGGTCTGATGTTGCTCTAAATCCAAAAGTGGCTCTCCTATGGTTTTCCTTGAAATAAAAAATATTTAAAATTTATATCGTGACCCTAAAATAATTTTAAAATTAATTTATACGTTTACTTCATGATATAAATGAAGATGGCTCCTTATTTGGGCATTAGGCCTAATGTTGATCTTGTAGCCTATCTATAACTTTTGGTGTTTTAGACCTTCCTATTTGATTTCATTGTATTTAATAAGATTATAAATATCTTAATTCATCCCATAATCATTATACAACAATTTAATTATCACTTATACGTTTAGAAGTGAAATTGACCTATTGTTTGAGCTCTAGGCCAAAACCCTGCCCAAGAGTCAAGACTGTAACCTTGGAGGCTTAGAGAATTTGGATGAGATTATTATGTATGTTATTGATACATAATGATTTTTTGGATATAATTAAACTCTACACACCCTCATAAAAGGTCCATATGGTTCCTTCAATTTTTACTTTAATCTTCAAACCCTGCCAGTGTTGCTCATAAGGGAGTGTCCTATATCTAAGATAAAAAAGAGGGAACTACCTTTGTTTTATTAGACCATATGAAGATTTTATAGGTTTATAAAAGTTATGGAGACCATATATACCAATTTTTGGCCTTTTTTTAGATCATCTAACCATCCAACTCTTCAAAATACCAAGACTGATAGTGTGAAAAGAATTGTGTAGGGTTTGTTAAAGTAGACTGTATGTTACAGGGTTAGAATCTTTTTATGCCTTGTTCATATTATTTAACGGTATAATAATTATATTAAAATTATAATTAAAATAATTCAAAATCAATTATTTCTCAAATTTTTCCAAACACATCTTATATTCCTTGCTTTTCAACCTGATGGATTGAGACCATGTTTCTCATTTAGAAAGGGCACTTGTAGGTGAACTTGTATAGTTTAGGTATAGAAAGCAATGTAAAAAACCTTATTGAGATTTTAAAATTCATTTTAAATTAATATAGGTCATTTCACATCATATTTATACCCTTCGTGTGCACTTGAACTTCTCAACTGAGTCCTTCCCTACTAAACTGAGACACCTTACCTACCTAACCCTTGTAGGTGTACTTGTATAGTTTAAGCTGATATCATTGCCTAAAGGCCCATTTGTATAATTTAATGATCATTTAACATTTATTTACTCATTATTTCACTTTGAGTATTCCTTCTCCATCATTTTGAAACATAGGAATATTCATTATTTTTTGGATATAATTAAACTCTACACACCCTCATAAAAGGTCCATATGGTTCCTTACTTCAATTTTTACCTTAATCTTCAAACCCTGCCAGTGTTGCTCATAAGGGAGTGTCATATATCTAAGATTAAAAAGAGGGAACTACCTTTGTTTTATTAGACCATATGAAGATTTTATAGGTTTATAAAAGTTATGGAGACCATATATACCAATTTTTGGCCTTTTCTAGATCATCTAACCATCCAACTCTTCAAAATACCAAGACTAATAGTGTGAAAAGGATTGTGTAGGGTTTGTTGAAGTAGACTGTATGTTACAGGGTTAGAATATTATTATGCCTTGTTCATATTATTTAATGATATAATAATTATATTAAAATTATAATTAAAATAATTCAAAATCAATTATTTCTCAAATTTTTCCAAACACCTCTTATATTCCATGCTTTTCAACCTGATGGATTGAGACTATGTTTCTCATTTAGAAAGGGCACTTGTAGGTGAACTTGTATAGTTTAGGTATAGAAAGCAATGTAAAAAAACTTATTGAGATTTTAAAATTAATTTTAAATTAATATAGGTCATTTCACATCATATTTATACCCTTCATGTGCACTTGAACTTCTCAATTGAGTCCTTCCCTGCTAAACTGAGACACCTTACCTACCTGACCCTTGTAGGTGTACTTGTATAGTTTAACCTGATATCATTGCCTAAAGGCCCATTTTTATAATTTAATGATAATTTAACATTTATTTACTCATTATTTCACTTTGAGTATTCCTTCTCCATCATTTTGAAACATAGGCATATTCATTATTTATCAAAATTAGGCACAATTAGTTGTAGGTCAAAATAGAATCATGTAGGTGCTAGTCATTGTGTAGGTCTTAAGACAATGATAGAATAGCCTTATTAAATTATTCATATTAATTTAGCAATTATTGTCATAATCTCTTTATTTTTGAACCACACAAACATTTATGAACCTCACCTTCATTGCTCACTACCAACACAATCATACAATTGGCTATAGGTACATATGAGCTATCTTTTAGCTTTGATCATGGTGTCTATAAAGATCTCTTTGTATTATTGACATCAAAAATTATTAACTAAATTTTTTATACATCTTAAATAGGCTAAAACATCACAAGTATATAATTTTTAATCCACTATTTGCATTCCTTGTTGTAGGTGGACATTCTGGGAACTAGGACAAACCTGTAGGTTTCCCTAACAGTCTAAAACATAGTAAATGAACCTCTATTAGTGATAATTAGTTAATTAATACTGAATTAGGCCATATAATACCATTCAATCATGATGAATGGATTATATCTCAACTTTAAATGGAAAAAACACCTTCGAGTTCAAAACCTGTAGCTATTACTACTTAAAACCAATGCCTAAAAGTGCATATTTAAGGTCTCTAATAGTCCTTTTCCATTTATCACATGTCCTCCAAACTTGGCATAGTCATTATCCATACTATAGGACTAAATGTGAGTGTATTAGGATATATAAAGGACATTGGTAACCTTATCACAAGATATTAACAAAACCTCTCAAACCTCTATTTTGTAATTTTGGGGGCAAAGGACCTAAAAACTTAGTCATCATTCTTTGAAGTGATTATAAACATTGTCAATAAACCTATCAATCCCAAAATGTCTATAATGATTTTTATAACCTGATATGATCTTAATAAATTTCAAATACTCACTTCAACACTTTAAAATGGCCTCTTGACTTTTTGTCAAGATCACCTGTAAGTAGACATGGTCAAGTATAGGTAGTTAATATGAAGATATTTAAAAAAAACATATGAGGTATGGATATTTAATCAGTCCCACTCATTACATTCTCCTCAAATTAATTGTTATCAACTAGGGGTCTCTTATCAATTTTCAAAACCTTACTCTCAATGTGATTATCTTCTTCCAAGCACCTATAGGTGCACTTCCATGGTTAACAGTGAGTACAAGTATGAACAATGTGAATTACTATAGCATTTTCTAAACTATTTTAAATATCACTTCAATATTTTTAATTTTTAGATGATTTAACATAGCTCTTAAACCTTTAACACACTTCTACATATGTCCTCTAAACCTTTACAAGCCATAACTAACGCTGAAGAGTAGATGGGAGCTGATTGAGTATGACTATGGAATCAAAATTGGATCCAAGCATGATGTTATGAGACTAATCATAAAGAAAATTTGATCACAATATAATGGAAACATGATTATGGACCTATCACATCCCTATGAAACCATGAACAAATATGAAGTTCTTAAAAATGGTGAAAATTACCTACAACTCAAAAAGGTGTATCTTATTGTAACTTTGAGATATTTGACTCATCCAAACACCTTGAAACATTAAAAAAAGAATAGAAACGTTATATAAGGAATCAAAAATCATCTAGATTTAACATCATCAAATGGTTCATATAGACTAATCTGAAATGGGGCAAAACCCATGGGGTGCATGAAATAACTAGTATAAAATTAAAATCAACTTGATGAGAATGGTTCATGACCCAAATGACACCATTATTAAAAATATTTATATGGAAATGAAGGTATCTAATTTTAATATAACTTATCATAAGAATTTGACTTGAAACCTCTTCAGTTGTCTATACTGAGGAAAAACCTGAAGGCCACTTCTGTATGTGTAAGAAAGTAAAGATGGAGCATAATGGTTTTGGAATAAAAATGGAAATTTTAGAGAAAAAAACATTGGGATGCGTGTGGGTAAGATTAAGGGACATTCCATGAGATTTTATCATGTGGCACACTTCCTCATGGGCTGTACAAGTGTCATTTTCTACCCCTTTCCTAAGAAAACTATCTTTTCTTCTAATGAACCTACCCATTTTGAGTTATGTAAATTTATTAAGACCTATAAGGATACATGGTATGTTACATCATATTTTAAAACCTTCACACTTCCAAAAAACCTATATAACTCATTAAATGCTTCATTTGACCCCTAAAATGACTAAAAAATGCATGTTGGCTAATAAAATTAATGACCAAGGCTAATATAACATTAAATAACATTAAATGAACTATGATATACCTTATGAACAATATTAAACCCCCTAAAACACTTTAAACTAAAGTTTTTACCCATAAGGGTCTCAATTTGATCTAAAGGTCAAATTTGGTCAATAGTTATTGAAGGGGTTCAAATTGGCCTCGAATTCCTCCTAGATTAAAAGAATCATATAAATAATCCTCTTTGGTTAATTAGGTTGCTAGAAATAACCCTAATGTAGTTCAGAAGCATAGCTAGATTTTACTCCAAAGGCTTTAGCCATATGTTTAAAAATTGCATTTTATGACATCTCATGATAACATTAGTTATATCATATGGCATATATGTTTATGTCATGTAGTGGGTGTTATGGAATAGAGATTATAATTTATGTTTTATGGATTAGGGATTAGGGCATATGGCTTAAAATTTATGTTTTAGGGATTAGGGGTTAAGGTTAAGGTTTAAGAACCTATATATAAATCTCTAATCACTCTATGTTATGTGTTTAAATCTAATTTTTACTACAAAAGATGTTAATTAGGACTAAATTGAAGTTGGTAAATAGGGAAAGTTTATGGTTTATAATTTAAGGTTTAGTGTTTAGGGTTTATGGTTTATGAATTCTAGGTTCTATTGTGTATACATGGTTTAAGGTACACAGGGTCAATCCCAAAGATATTTAAGGATAATTTGAATCAATTGGACCCATTTATGCCTATAAAATGTGTTTTTAAATTGTTATTATACCATGGATGTCATCATGTAGATTGAGTGAATTAGTCAAATGGGCCAATTAGTCTTGTGATTTAGGCCAAACTAAGCCCTATGAACTTAATTCTTAGTCTAAATGATGTTAATTTGGGCTAAAATTATTGGTTTAAAGTTTAAAGAGTTTAAGAATTAGTAAATTTAGGGATTAGGGTTTAGGGTATATAAGGTACAATCATGATGGTGATTGGGGAAAATTTGAGATCCTTGAACCTATATTTATGAGTAAATAATGTGAATTTAGGATCAATTATCCCCTACATCATCACAAATTGAGCCTATGAAGTTAATTATGGTAATGACTGATGCAATTTTAACCAAGTTCATCCCTATAAACATAATTCATACTATATATAAAGGATGTTAGTTAGGGTTAAATTGATCCTAGGGGCTTACTGAGCCTCAATGTAAGCAATTTCATCTATATGATATCAATTGGGGATCCAAGTACTCACCATATTAAAAAAAAAGTTTTTGTTCAATTTGATATTCACAATTGAGTCCAAAGGAGCTATGTGCAAGGAATTACATTCATATATAATGGAAATTAGGGTTTACTTAGCCCTGATTAAATACCATATTGAACTTATCAAGTATTTTATACTAGATGATACATAATTAGGACCAATTGAGGCTTTCCCAAGGAATTATGTCAACATAATTTCAATTAGGGCCCTAATTGCATACCTTATTTAAATAATTGAGTGTAAGATTTAATCTGATATGAAATCAAGACCAATTGAACCCTCTGTAAGGAATTACATACATCTAATAACAATTGGGATTTTGATTGTGCACCAAATTTAATTGAAATAATATTTCATTTAATATGATATGAAATTTGCTCAAGATAAGCCTTGTGTAAGAAATTTCATCATTCTACTATCAACAGGGGGCTCTGTTGGTCCCTAATACATAACATATTGAATCAACCAAGTACTTAGTTTAGTTGAATATGCAATTATGGCCAACCAAGGCTCATATAAGTAACTAAATAAATCTAATGTCAATTACAACTTTGTTGGCCCTGATTGTAAACTATATCTATTTAATCATGTATTTGGTTTTATTTTATACATAATTTGGGCCAACTGATCCCCATGAAAGTAATTTTGTCCATATAATATTCTAGTTGGGTTCCATTAGCCCTGATTTCACACCATATTGAACCAATTGAGTTTTAGGTTCAATATGATATGCAACTAGGGCCACTCAATTCCCAAGTAAGTAATTACATCCATCTAATGTCATTTAGGGATCTAATTACATGATGTTAAATTAATTGATATTTTTTTTCAATAATAGACAAATTGAGGACAACCAAGTCCTATGTAATTAACTACCTCTACCTAGAATATCAATCGAGGCATTTTTACCCCATGTAATGAATTGTGTTCATCTAATGTCCATTGTGAATATTTGTTTCTAATTACACATCATATTTAACCAATCAAGTATTTTATTCATTATAATATGTAATTAAGACCAATTGGTCCCCATGCAAGGAACTCCTTCAATATAATGTCAATTGGGACTTTGATAGCACACCATATTAGACTAATTGAATATTTAGTTCAATCTAATACACAATCAGGGTTAAATTAGTCCTAAAAAATGAATTATGTCCATATGATGTCAATTGGGCCTCTAATTGGACACCATATTATAAAAAACCAAGTATTTAGTTAATTTTGATATGTAATTGGGGCCAACCTAGCTTCATCCAAGGAAATTTGACTATCTATTATCAACTTGGGATTTATTAGCCTGATTGCATACCATATTGGGATCAAAGGAACAATAAATTGACTCATAGGTTAATACATATCCAATTATCATTCAATGATATCAATTCTTGACAAGAACATTGATCCCAAACAACAATCTTAATTGTTAGGATTGTGGAGCTAAAAGCTTCACTGATGCAAACAGGAGAGGAGGTTGCTGAAGGTTGCTGAGTTGCAAAGAAGTTGGGGTCGGTCTGATCAGCCGACGTCGGCAGGATAGCAAAGGGAAGCAACCGACGTCGGTCATATATCGGCCGACGTCGGTCACCTCCAGGCAGACAGGGACCGACGTCGGTCACCTGTGTGGTTTGACTGCGAGCTAATTACAAACAGTTAGCTCACAAACCAAGTGTTTGCATGATGAGTGCTAATTTTAGACTCATAGCTGCAGATCTAATTATTGTAATTAGATGTCTAATTATTGTTTGGATGAGATCTATATAATAGACTCATGGTTGTATTGGAAAAGTGTGCTAGGGAGTAAGAGAGCATAATTATAAGCTCCTTCTGTGTGTGAGGTAGAGCAATGGTGCGTTCCTCCTAGTGCCTCAGTAACAGGTGTGTTGGAGCTAGATTGGAGAGCCAGCTGGGCTCTTCAGGAGTGTAGGATCTTGGTCACAGTTGCATGGCCTATATAGGAGATCTACATGGTAAGTAAGATCATTGATCTGCAGGTGTATGTGTGTGCAAGGTCGAGGTTCACAGGTGAGCAGAACCATTGTTTGATTTGTAGGTGTGCAAGGTCATATAGACAGCAACACAACAGGGAGCAGTATCAGGCAGGATCTACTTGGAGTACAGGTGTGTACTCAGATAGAGCGAGAGGAAGGCAAGGGAGTTCCTTCCATAAGTATGGTCTGTTGAAGTGCAGGTTGTTGCAGGTTCATGGGAGATCTACTTGAAGTACCTTGAGTACTTGTGGAGCACGTGGAGTGCTTGCAGAGTGCGTGGAGCACTTGTGGTGTGCGTGGAGCATGGGAGGTGAACACCAACTCTGTATTTGAGTTGGGTGTTGGGACCTGTGAGAGGGAGAGCTTTGGGGAGAAGAAGTACTGTTCACTTGAGGTGTGGGAAACCTCTGTAAGGTGGTGGAGAAGAAGTGGCATCTTCTTTATTGTATTCTTTTCTGTATAAAGTGTTAATACAAGTTGTGTATTGTCTCTCATATGCTGTGTTATTCTGAATTCTAGTTACTTGTTGATTCTGGTTATTTCCGCATATTTAAGTTGCTTGAAGTTTGGTAATCAATTGTATGCTTCTGGTTTCGCATCCTGACAAGTGGGATCAGAGCATGTTTGTTGTTCTAGATTCCTGACAAGTGGTATTAGAGCTAAGGTTGCAGGGAGCAGGTTGTGTTTTGGTTACAGGGCACTCTCAGGGGTTTCTGATTGAGTGGGAGTAGAGCAACGGCAGATCAAAGTAAGCTAAGAATGGAGGAGTTGAAAAGCACAGACGGTTACTCACGATCTGATGGAAAGAAAGAGCAGGTAAAAGAATATTGTTGGTTGGTAGTAGATCAGCATGAAGAAACTGAAGATACAGATGTAGCAGGTGTTGTTGCACAGGATGTGTTTGCAGGTTTCTTGGATAAAGTTGAATCTTGGATAAAAGATTCGGTTGCCTCTTTCCATGCAGCCCCAGGTAGAGGAGCTGGTAAGCCTTGCCAAAGAATTGGCAAAGGGGAAGTGAAGCTGAAATTGCAGGCGGCCAACACACAGGTGTTGATGAAGGTCATGCAGGTCCCAGGTTTAGAGATATGGCTAATTTCTTCAAAAAGATTGGGTGATGAGAGATGCACAAGAACTCTCACAGTGGTAGCACTTGAATTAGCTGGTGGTAAGAAAATAGGTATACTTTATCTACTTGTTTATATTACTGATTCTTCTTCTATTGTGGAGACGTGGCTTCGTAGGCTTGGTCACATGAGCAGGAAGGAGATGCATGTTCTTAAGCGGAAGACAGATATATTTGACAGGCTTAAGAACTGGAAAGCCTTGGTGTTCTTGGAGGAGATGGCGGATAGAGTTCAGTGGATGAGGCTAGATACATCTGAGCAGGGCAGTTTGGACATGGAGATTGATCCAAAGGAGCTCGCGGGTAAAAAGTCATCACTCACAGGTGAACACAGGTACCGACGTCGGTCATGAGGAACTGGCGTCGAACAGACAGATGCCGATGTTGGTCATGTGCAGACCGAAGCCGGCGATGTCGGGCAGAGTAAGACCGACGTCGGTCAAGGGACCGACGTCAGCGGTATGTAAGACCGATGTCAGTCAGGAGGACTGACATCAGCAGCAGGGACACCAATGCTGGCAGGTTGGTAGTCAGGTACAGACGCATGGAACTGACATCGGTCGGATGCAGACTGTGGGGTGACCGAGGTCGGTCACTGTAACGAATTTTGGGTGGATAGCACGCTGTCAAGGAGTCTCAAACACCCATATGGAGGATTGAAGGCGTAAGTAGGCCCTCAAATTCATGTTCCTCTTCTTCATACTTGTTGCTGATTGTATAGCAAGAAGGATCCAGGAAACAGGTGTGAGCTTGGCATGGATGAGGATGTGATCCCTTGGAGCAGAACCAGACGGGTGTTTTGGTAGGTTTGCCAGCTGGATGAAAGCACAGAGACGAATGGATGCCTTAGTAGAAGAATAGAGAGAACGGATACATGAGATGGAAGACCAGGCATATGGTCTTGAGATAGCTACAGAACAGTGGTACAGGGTTTGACAGGTGGAAGATGAAGCATGGCTTCAGTCAGTGTCATGTAACTACTATAGTTTGACTTACCAGGGGGATGATGATTGCAACATCATTCTGTTGCTGTATGTGGATAGTATGCTAGCTAGCAGGGGTGTACATACAGGGTTTTGCTGAGCTAAGGGTAAGATTAGTTCAGTGGCATGTCATGAGGAGTTTGGAGCAGCGGAATTCTTTGACATGGGAGGCATGGAGATCACATGTTGATTTTGTCTCGAGTGGGAGCTAATGTGAATCAGGTGTTGGCGAGGTTTGGGATGCAGAACCGGAGCACACTAAGGGCTGGACAGGTACAGTGTCTGAAATCACATGAGGTCTGGTATAAACCTGAGTATTCCCATGCAGTGGGAGCTGTCAGAGTTAGGAGCCAATTCAGGGAAGTGGGTTCTCAGGTTTTCTGAGAGGGACCGGCAGCAGGTGTTGCTATGCAGGGTCAGGACTTCACTACATGGTGTTATAGGTTCGGATGTGGCAGGTACTCGGATGACAGGAGGTACACCACGGGATGTGTGGTGGGTTATCTTCAGGTGGGAGCTTGAAGAGGGATACAAACCAGGAAACAGATTAGACGAAGTATAGGTACAGGTACAGTGCAGCTGTTTATCTCCAAGTGGGAGATTGTTAGGATTGTGGAGCTAAAAGCTTCACTGATGCAAATAGGAGAGGAGGTTGCTGAAGGTTGCTGAGTTGCAAAGAAGTTGGTGTCGATCTGATCAGCCGACGTCGACAGGATAGCAAAGGGAAGCAACCGACGTCGGTCATATATCGGCCGACGTCGGTCACCTCCAGGCAGACAGGGACCGACGTCGGTCGCCTGTGTGGTTCGACTGTGAGCTAATTACGGACAGTTAGCTCACGAACCAAGTGTTTGCATGATGAGTGCTAATTTTAGACTCATAGCTGTGGATCTAATTATTGTAATTAGATGTCTAATTATTGTTTGGATGAGATCTATATAATAGACTCATGGTTGTATTGGAAAAGTGTGCTAGGGAGTAAGAGAGCATAATTATAAGCTCCTTCTGTGTGTGAGGTAGAGCAATGGTGCATTCCTCCTAGTGCCTCAGTACCAGGTGTGTTGGTGCTGGATTGGAGAGCCAACTGGGTTCTTCAGGAGTGTAGGATCTTGGTCACAGTTGCATGGCCTATATAGGAGATCTACATGGTAAGTAAGATCGTTGATCTGCAGGTGTATGTGTGTGCAAGGTCGAGGTTCACAGGTGAGCAGAACCGTTGTTTGATTTACAGGTGTGCAAGGTCATATAGACAGCAACACAACAGGGAGCAGTATCAGGCAAGATCTACTTGGAGTACAGGTGTGTACTCGGATAGAGCGAGAGGAAGGCAAGGGAGTTCCTTCCATAAGTATGGTCTGTTGAAGTGCAGGTTGTTGCAGGTTCATGGGAGATCTACTTGAAGTACCTTGAGTACTTGTGGAGCACATGGAGTGCTTGCGGAGTGCGTGGAGCACTTGTGGTGTGCGTGGAGCACGGGAGGTGAACACCAACTCTGTATTTGAGTTGGGTGTTGGGACCTGTGAGAGGGAGAGCTTTGGGGAGAAGAAGTACTATTCACTTGAGGTGTGGGAAACCTTTGTAAGGTGGTGGAGAAGAAGTGGCATCTTCTTTATTGTATTCTTTTCTGTATAAAGTGTTAATACAAGTTGTGTATTGTCTCTCATATGCTGTGTTATTCTGAATTCTAGTTACTTGTTGATTCTGGTTATTTCCACATATTTAAGTTGCTTGAAGTTTGGTAATCAATTGTATGCTTCCGGTTTCGCATCCTGACAAGTGGGATCAGAGCATGTTTGTTGTTCTAGATAGCACACCATATTAGACTAATTGAATATTTAGTTCAATCTAATACACAATCAGGGTTAAATGAGTCCTAAAAAATGAATTATGTCCATATGATGTCAATTGGGCCTCTAATTGGACACCATATTATAAAAAACCAAGTATTTAGTTAATTTTGATATGTAATTGGGGCCAACCTAGCTTCATCCAAGGAAATTTGACTATCTATTGTCAACTTGGGATTTATTAGCCTGATTGCATACCATATTGGGATCAAAGGAACAATAAATTGACTCATAGGTTAATACATATCCAATTATCATTCAATGATATCAATTCTTGACAAGAACATTGATCCCAAACAACAATCTTAATCAACTAATATTTGATATTAAGACTACTAGGCCTAATGGCTCCTATTTGGGTTTTAAGGTATTGAGAATATGTAACGTGATCATGTTATTAATGTGATCACATTATTAAGTAATGTGATCATGTTATTAATGCAACCATGGTATTTAAATTTCAATTCAATTCCTGTGCCTTTTGGCTCAAGAATGGCTTGGATTCCTAAGCCAAAGACTTGGATTGTCAATGTACAGCCAAGTTTTGAAAGGTATGAAAATAAACAACAAATTTCAATTTTGATTGTTAAATACACTAAGAATTTCAACGTGAAAATTAAAAAAATTGATATCTTTGGGATGAGCACACTCTTCTCTTTCCAAAAAAATAATTTTTATAATATTTGGACCAATTTAAGGTTTCAAACTATGTTGATTTCTAACCATGTCTTTTTTAGGCTACTACATGCCATAAACAAAAACATGCCTATACATGTTCATGTAATATAATATTCATTGATCGAAGTGAAAAACAAGTTATATGGTGACCAAGTAGGCCTGATTCTACACACATTCAAAACAAACAAACAAAGAAAAATTATTTTTTTAGGTAGTTACACATGTCGCATGGATAACTATCCATTTCTTTGTCAATTTTTAGGATCTATTTACTTGCAAAATTCATAAAAAAAAGTATTCATTAAAAAAATATAGGTGACCTACTAGAAGATATTATCTAAATTTTACCCAAAAGGTTTCAAATAATATTAAACATTTCTAAAATTATGGTACTCAGTGTTTCTATTCAAATTTTTCTTTCAATTTCAAGGAGAGAAAATGAGAAACTTAAGAAGAAATGGTCAAGGCTTGATGTGTACCTGGATATAGTCTGCGCACCGTAATCCAGACGCTGTGAGTACTCCTCTTTGGCTGTGGAGGAATGACACCTGTAAAGAAAAGAAACTTGGACAAAAAAAGGCATTAAATAGACAAATGGTGGGTTGTCAAGCGAAAGCTTGATCCCAGAAGTATGAAAACTTCCTTAAGGGATATAAACCCACTAATCAATGGAAAGAAATGTCTGATAAATAGCTGAATGATGAAGAACTGAAATGATAAAGAAATGGAATGAAAAAGGGAAGCAAAGACTTACTTGAAAGAAGTTGTCGAACTGATCACAGTCATCGGCGTCGGTTGGTCAAGGTGGAGACGTCGATTAATCTGCTGATGTCGGTTGGGGTAGTGACCGGCGTCGGTTGGGGCAATTGGCTTGGACGGGGTCTGGGCAGGTCTGTGTTCTGTGGATAGAGTCTGGTCAGGGTTTTGGTCTGTGGACAAGGGTCTAGGTTTGTTAACAGTCTTGAGACAAAGTTTTTGGGCTTGGTTGAATGGTTTGGGGTCTGAGTCTGAGAGTCTGGTTAAATGGGTAGAATGTATGGTCCGATAGAGGATGGAGGAAACAGGGAGGTGGATAAGTCCAGATTCAGGTCTGGCTTGGTTAACAGTCTGGTCTAGGGAGATATTGTTTGAAAGCAATAACTGAAAAGAGAATAAAAACACAGACAGTATACTTACCTGTGTCTTGTGGAAGGTGTGCTACTGATGATTCCCGTACCTGTTGTTGATGTAGCCTGCATGGAGAACCTGTTGCTGATGGAGAACCTTGAAGCTATTGTTGCACCTAAGGGAGAGAGTGAGAGGCTTGATTGAGAGATTTCGCAGATTGACAGATGGTCGAAGACTCAAGATTGAAGGATTCATGATTCGCTTCTAGAGATTAGCTAATTTTTGATTGGGATCAGTCAAAGAGTCTAAAAAATTGGTTAAGTATAACCGACGTCGGCGATTACCCTAGCGTCGGCCAACACTTGACCGACGTCGGTGGGGTTAGAATGGGCAAAAAGAGCCACTAAGCCTGTTTTTCATCCGCCAAGTGCCCTATTCGTTGGAGAATGTTGAGGGTTGGGCTAAATACGCACGAGAGTTTGTTAGGTGGTTAGAGAGAAGTAGGAATAGGTCTTGGGTGAGTCATAGGATGAGAATTAGTCCAAGGCGAGGTGTCATGGGTGATGTGTCCAAGGAGGGGGGTTAATTCAAAATAAGTGTATTATTTTAAATTAGTAATTACATGTTTTAGGAATGGGTTAGGAATGGACCAAGGGGGAAGGTGACCAAGGGTTAGACACTATTTTGGTGTCTACATTTGCCCCTTTTTATCTTGTTGGTTGCTTTAAATGAACTACAAGACAAAAATAGGTGTCAGTTGCCCCAGGTATGGGATAAGATTGATTTCGTCTTGTTGGTTGTTCAAGTGAACTGCAAGACAAAAATAGGTGAGGGTTGGTTGTCCCGATTATGGATGAGGTATCCCCCCTCAAAGCAGGAGTCGAGAGAAGGGAACCTGGAATCGGGTGTTGATTTGACAGAGAGTGGATGAAAAAGGGGAAGATAGAGTGAGAATGCTTCAAAAGTTGTGATTGTGTGTACACCACTTCACGAGGATGGTCAGGTCAAATTGTCACAGGTCAAAGGTCGAGGAGTGCCAAAATTAAAATAACCGGGCCCCAGCATTAGTCATCTACTGATTGGGTTATTCAATCTAAGCTGAAGCTCCAATGGTCATCGTGTTCCAGGTATCTCAGGCTTAGGAAGTGCTCCCGAAAACACGAAAAAGTCACAAGTAGTACGGATCAACTGGCTTGCAATCCTATACTTGTGAAGGTTAAAAAAGTGTGCGCACAATTTTGCTAACCAATCATGAGGTAGCATACATGCAAAAGCATCCAAGGCAAAATTGGTTTGGAAGTTGTCGCAGTTTTAGGAGATGGGCATGATTTCCAATGTTTGGTGATCGATGGATGGATGCAAAAGTGATCTACAAGTGTGTCCCAAGGGGCCAAAATGACGTGGTCTGGAGGACTGTCTGATTGGTAGCATGATTTTGGTCACTTTGAAGAGGTTTGAAGTGTTTAAGGCCACCGACGTCGGTTATAGAACCGATGTCGGTGTCTAAAAGAGACCGACATCGATAGAAATTGACCGACGTCGGTGACTTAGGGCACGATTCTGCCGACGTCAACGGTCTGCCAAATCTAACAAAACCAGATTGATGGCCCACCAAAAGTCAGTTGTGACATTTGACCAAGTGAAAAAGTGAGCTCTAGAGTTTAGTGAGTGAAAGTGACTCGAAGTTGATCGACGCAGCAGCGTGAGGTGGCAGATAGGCATTCATGGAGAGAAGGAGGCGATTGGATGCTGCGGGGACGCGTGTGAGCCAGGTGAAGTGTGCAGAGTCATTGGAACAGAAGAGATGGCAGAGGGGAGTAGAGGACCCACGGGAGGTCCACCACCAGCAGCACCCATCGTGCCACCACGCCGGTGACGCCGGGATGAGGTAGGAGGGTCTCTAAACCATATTTGAACTGATTTTGTTTTGATTTTAGTTTGTTGAATTTTTGTTGTTTGAGGTAGAAATCAAGGGGGAGGGTAGGTAGGAAGGTGGGTGGGTTGTCTAGGATAGCTTAGGAGTCATTTTGAGAGGGTTTTGGGGGTGTAGGAGGGTAAAATGGGGAAGCCCTAATTTTTAGAAACATTCTGGCACGCCCGGTGGGACCCCTTTAGGGCCTTCCTTGGGTTCCCTTTCCTTCTTTGTTCATTTAGGTGCATTAGGCTTCTTCCTCTTCACCTCTCTTTTTTCTTTTTTTTTTTTAAAAAAAAAATATCATAAGCAGGAAATAAAAATAACTTTTTCTTTCTTTTTCTTGCATTTCTAGACTAGTCAAAAAATCATTTTCTTCAACCCTTTCTCAAACTTGTCTTCATTCCAATTTAATATTTTGATTTGGAGCTTTCAAACTTATTGCATTACATTTCTTGCTTTCTTACATTCTCTTAGTCCACACTTAGTAATTAGTAAAACGCATATTGAATAAATCGTAGATCACTTGATGTTACACAACCAGAGCACGTGCACTCAATTAAACATAAAAGTCACTTGAGACAAGGCCCGACTGGGATTTCATCACCCAGCGGATACCTTACCCATCCCGGCAATCCTACTTGGATTTCACCACCAAGGGGAAAGCCAACTCTGTTCTCTGGCAGAGTCTAAACTATAGTGAAAGTATATTTTGGCTAAGCAAAACCAGCTAACCACTGGAATCGTGAAGTGAGGGGAGCTTGCTCCTTAGCACCAGGCCTGTATGAAAGCTAATACAGACTTTTGAGCACCTTAACATACCTGAAACCATCTTTAGATTACCTATTCTAGGACCCTTCTTACAGCCAACTTCCTCAAACATCACATTAAGGCATAAGCCACACGATCTTAATAAAATTGTTTCTAGGGATTTAACGCTAGGATTTGTCTGTCATCATCATATTTTCTATTTTTATCTGTCTTTTTTGAGCTGGTAAGGATGTCTTATCCATTTCCAATTTTTTTTTTTGAGTTTCTGGAAAACACAGTGACTGACATCAGTTCTGTAATCGACGTTGGCAACTTTTCTGTACCAGCATCAGTCATCTGACCGACATCAGCAGTATTCTTCACCGACATCAGTTTTTATACCGACGTCGGTCTCTGTCTATTTTCTTTTTCCAAAAATAGCAAGCTTAAAATCCAACTTTTTGAATGTCTAAACATTCTATTCTGGTTTTTTGAGACTGACAGAACACAGTATTTTGAAACCTGATCCTTTCTTGCCTTGAATGGTTTTGACACGCAGTCAAACCAAGGCCCTTCTTGACCACGCTAGTCAACAACCGCTTCCACCTTCACCATCTATAACCAGTCCTATAATGGAGTTTAACTCGGAGACTGAAAGAACTCCTACTCGCCCAACCCCGCCTCAAACTCCTATCGTCCTAGAAGGGGACCAAGATTTCACATGATTCTTGGACCTTAACGTCAAAGCCTTACAACACTATCTCGCAAATAGCCAAACGTGAGACTCCCTAGGCAACCCAATCTATGGGATGCCGACTTCCTTATTTGACACAAGAATCACATCAACCGCACCTACAATTCAGCCACTAGACAATACCTCCACCAATAACCCAACTGTGTCTTACCTTCAAAACGTAGCCTCTCCATCTAAACCTACCTCCATGGGGGTTTCGGTACTCCCTCAACCTCAATTCACTCAACCAAACCCCACACCTTTCCAAAACCTACTAGTCTCTATTCCCCCTACTCTTGCACCTATAAACACAAGAGTAACCGTTTACCCATCAACAAGCGTAGCCACACCTCAACCATCCTTGACAGCCCCTATCCAACTTATGCCTACCAACCCCGTCACACAAGTGCCCTTGGCCCCAACTTTCACTCCAATAACTAGTTATCCATATGTTGCATCCACGCAACCAACCACATCATACGCCCCTCCCAATATCTTTCAAGCACCTTATAATCTAGGGGGCGCTCCACCCACCAATCCGTCAGCAGATATCACCAAAATGCTGATGGATAAGATGTCTAGCTTAGAGACCTTCGTTTCCGGCTCACGCAATGCTCTCTCATACGAGCAAATTTGCAATGAGCCTATTCATCCTTTCATTCCAATTAGACCATACCCCAACCAATGGGAGCTTCCCAAATTTTCTCGCTTTCAAAGCAAGGAAGACCCACAACAACACTTATGGGCATTTAGACATGCCTGTTACCTTATTGCTCATGACGACGCATTGCTCTTGCGCACATTTCCTATGTCCCTTTTTGGTGCTGCGCTCGACTGGTACAGCTCTATTGCCATTCATTCCCTCTTCACCTTTACACATTTAGCCCAGCTCTTTCTTGATCACTTCTCCATTAACATCACCAAGAAGGTCTCGATCACAGACCTTTACACTATCCGCCAATTTGAGGATGAATCAATAGTTGACTTCATTGCTCACTGGAGAGGCCTTATCAATCAACTCTCCTTTTCCTTACCGCAAACTGAACTTATTGAACTATTCTCCCGTGCTTGCGCCAAACGTATTTCTTCCACTTTAAGGGTTCAGACCTTCTGTACCTTCGACAAAGCCTTCACGATGGCCCATAAACTTGAATTACATGCCATCGAGGAGAATAAAATCAAGTTGCAGAGCAAGAACCCCAACTCTAAGACTAATGACTCTTCTTCTTCTAAACCTTCATCATCAAATCCTAAGTCTAAAGCTTCAGCTAATGTTGTGGTCATTAGACCTTCATCCTCTTCATCCAATCAGCCTGAGCCATCCACATCTCAGAGTGCTACCCGTCAATTCCAGCAAAGATACGTTCAAAGACAATATACTCCTCTCGGAGAATCTTACGCGTCTATACTAGAAAAATTTGTTAAACAGGGGATTCTCAACCTTCCCTAGATTTGACCACCGCCACAATTTGATGCCTCACGTGCCATCCCTGCGTGGTATAGGGAAAATGACTTCTGCAATTTCCACCGTGTCAAAGGTCATGACACGGAAAACTGTAAAACCTTCAAAAACATAATCCAGGACATGCTTGAAAAGGGAGAGCTCATTCTAGATAATCCTAATGCACCTCCAAACTAGGGCATCGACATATTCAAGCAACCATTTCCCAATCATCCACCGATCCAAAATAATGTTCAGACCTTGATTGACAACACGCATGAACATGATATTCGAACAGTCAATACAGTCTCGCCCTTCATCCCCAACCAACCTCAAGAGGTTAACCCATCTACCAGTCCATCACGTGTGGACAAACCTCTTTCCCCGATTAGTTCTCCATCAACCTCTCTCATTTTGGAGGATGCCTCAACCTTACTGGCACCACCGGTCTCACCATCCTCCTTTCTTCTGCCTATGGAGGACCTGACCTTACCTACTCCTTGACCGCAAGTGGAGGGCACCATAATCCCTGCCCTTTACCCGCTTGAGGAGCCACACTCTCCAGTTCCTTCTCCACCAAGAGAGGAACTTGATTCCCCATCTTCCTCGACCAATGACAATCCAGCTATAACTCCCACGCACCTTGGGTCCAAAACTACTGCCACACCTAACACATCTTCTCAAGGATCCCACCCTCATCCAACATCCTCTCAACCATTTTCCTGACTAGTGGAGAAATTAGAACTTCTCCCCTCAAGGAAAGTGGAGCATCGGGGATTGTGGGAACATCTTAAAGTTCTTCAACATTCCCGTGCCCTTTCGTCTCATGCTGCCAATCCTCCCAAGGCAGAATCGCCCCAAACTCCCAACAAAGACCAAATCCCCGCTTCTAAACCTGCATCTACCCAATCTAAACTGATCAAGTCACTCGGCGTTCGCCCTCTCTCTACCCTCACTCACCCACAAGTGAAGGTGGACTTAGACCAGACCTCGACCAAAAGTAGTCTTCCAACCAAGTCGAAGAAGACTGCCAGACCATAGAAGCAAACCCCTCCTCCACCGTCAACTTTGCCCTCCATCTTAGGTCCTCATCCTTCTACCCTAATCGGTGTCCTTCCCACTCTGACCATTAACCAAAACAAATTACCTCCATTACTTCCTTTGCCAACTACAAGTCAACCCCCTCTCAAAAATTTGGCACCTCTCACGAAGAAAATGCCGTCTTCACCTGTCACCACACCACCAACCCAAAAGGTGGTACGAAAACCTTCTTCAACATCCCCCAAGTAAAAGTCACTAGTGTGTCATGCATCAACAAGCACGGACCCCTTAGTAGGTTCATATGCTTTGATATTATGCCAACTTTTGTAGACTTCTAGCATTACCCTTCCTTCTATCAAGCCATTCCAACCTCTTGGGTCAAAACCTTCTTGGTTTGTTGATACAAAGATTTGTTTATACCATCGCACGTCAGGACACGATACCGAGACTTGCTGTGCCCTCAAGGCAGTCGTTCACTGTTATATGGAGAAAGACACTCTTCTCCTTGAGGACACTCTTGACCAACCCTCGACACCTTCCCATCCAACCTCTTCAACCACATCAACATCTCACCAACAGACCATAACCCCCTCTTCACCTACTATATTTGAAATCAATGCTATCCATATAACCACTAGGTCACAAAAGGACAAGGCGAAAGAAAAAGCTGCTATTCCTTGGACTTATCCTTTTGTCCAGGCACCTCAACCACCAAAACCCAAGATTTCCATCTTAGGTGCATCCCAACCCCCTTCTTCAGAGGCAATCACAGAATCTATGATAAAACTACTTCACCAAATGCTTGTGAAGATGACCCTATATGACCTTATCCAAAGCTCCCCCAGCATTGCTAGGCTCTAATCAAAGCCCTACAGGCAGCAGAAGTCCAACCTGAAGACCCTCAACCACTAGCTGCCTTAGTCCATTCTTTATCCCTCGTCGCCTCCATTACTTTCAGTAATTCTGAGATTCCAACCTCTACCTTGGAAGATCAGGACGCTGCCCTTTTCATCACAGCCTACGTAGATCGAACCTGTATTAAATGAGTTATGATCAATGGGGGTGCCAGCATTAATATCATTTCCTCCCACGCCTTTGATTAATTGGCCCTTCCCAAGAATTACGTATCAAAAACTGACGCAATCCTTAGATCCTTTAATGACACCACCGCTAACACTATTGGCACTATTGTCTTACATATCCACGTTGGTCCACGCACAATCCCAGAGCTCTTCTACATCATTGAAGGAGAATTACAATACAACATGCTCTTAGGACAACCCTGGATCTGCGCCATGGCTTGCGTCCCTTCAACACTTCACCGTTGTGTCAAATTTGAACATGACAAACAAGTCCATGTCATTCCTGCCGACCCATCCCCTTTTAAGACTTGTAACACGACCTATAGCCCAAACGACATTCTTATCCCGCTCAAGGCATCAACCCAAACATCGTCTCCATCCGCAGAAGCATCAACTGGTACACAAATAGTGGTTGCCACCACATCATCTTCTCAATTAACAACCAAGGACCCCATGGACGACATCTTCCAAAGACTTTCACTGGGGGAATATTGCCTCCTTACTCTAGACATGTTCCAGACTCCTCAAGAGTATGTACAACTTCATCAAAACCCAAACTATGACTATCGGATCGGAATGGTCATTCGTTGTGGTCCTCCTAGCCTTCGAACCAATCTCGTCTATGGGGGGCTGGATCAAGCTCCTACTGAATCAAATCCTTCCTCCTCACCTCAAATATTCACATCTGATTTCTCCTTTCTTAGCAACCCCACCTTTGCACATACCTACCTTTATAAGTGTGCATGGAAGGGTTTTGGCTTTGGACGTTACGAACAAGGCTCCCATCAGCCTATCGAAACACCTAATGACGATAATGCCAAGAAACGGTATGGACTGGGTTTTCAAGAACCCACTGAGGCTTCCGCAAACCTTTGCCCCGAACCAACCATCGACCAATTTCTTCTAGACTCACCTATTCTTCCATCCTCACCTACGGAGTCGATGGTTTCCATCCCTCCTAGTTTTTTTTGCATAAACACCATCCGTTTGGAACCTCTAACCTATCAGTTCAACGGGGTTCCCAAGTCTCTCCCTCTCGTTTATCCTAGCATGATAGACGATGAATTAGCAACCATCAACACAGTCCACTGCATAGACGATGATGCCATTCTTACCTATATGGGTGCCAACGATTCTTTCATTCAGCGCTCCCTCCCTTTTGAAACACAGGTTATGTTAAATGAATCAACCATTGACATTAACCTTTCATCTTCTGATGTTCCTCAAGTCTTAAAGATTGGTCAGTCTTTAGACACTCAGGAGCAAGCTGACTATACCATATTTCTCTCCGACAATTGCAAAGCCTTTGCCTGGACCTATGCCGACATGCCTGGCATCGACCCTAACATTGCCACTCATAATATTGTCACAAACCTAGAGGCTAAGCCTATTAGGCAAAAGCTTTGCAAAATGCATCCTCGTGTTGCACTTCTTGTCAAAGAAGAGCTTCAGCATCTTCTTTCAGTCTCTTTCATCCAACCCATCGATTATTCACAGTGGGTCTCTAACATCGTTCCTGTCACCAAGGCGATTGGGGGGATCTGAATCTGCACGGACTATCGTGACCTTAACCTAGCTTGTCCCAAAGACGACTTCCCTCTTCCAAACATTGACCAACTTGTTGATCTTACGGTTGGCCATGAGATGTTATCACTCATGGATGGGTTTTTAGGATACAACCAAATCCTGATTGCACCAGAAGATCAGCACAAAACCACCTTCATTACACCATGGGGAACTTTCTGCTATCGAGTCATGCCTTTTGGTCTGAAAAATGCAGGTGCCACATATCAGCGTGCCATGACTTACGTCTTTCACGATCTCCTCCATAAAATCATGGAGGACTATGTCGATGACCTGCTTGGCAAGTCTAAGCTTCGTCATGACCATTTGACTATCCTCAAAATCATCTTCTCTCGCCTTCTTCATTATCAGGTCCGTCTTAACCCCAAGAAATGTGTCTTTGGGGTCCTCTCAGGAAAGCTCTTGGGATTCATTCTCTTTTTGTGGCATTGAGATAGATCCTGCCAAAATTTGTGCTATCCTCGAAATGCCACCTCCAACTAATCTCAAGCAACTCCACAGCCTACAAGGAAAGCTCTAATCCATCCACCGCTTCATTTCGCAGCTTTTTGACCGTTGCCAGCCCTTTCATCACCTCCTCAAGAAGGACGTCTCCTTTAAATGGGATAAATATTGCCAAGAGGCTTTTGACGCCCTCAAACGCTATTTGGTCTCTCCACCAGTCCTTATTCCACCAAAAGATGACCAACCCTTCTACCTCTACATTTTAGCAACCAATCATTCGTTAGGTGCCATGATCACGCATCGAGACGAGCAACACCGTGAGCAAGCAGTCTATTACATAAGCCGAACACTTGTCGATTATGAAACTCAGTATACTCATACCGAGAAACTCTGTTTGGCATTAGTCTTTGCCACTACCAAGCTCTGTCACTATCTTCTCAATCACAAAACCTTTGTTGTCACCCACACTGATCCTCTCAAATACATGCATTCCAAACCATATCAAAACCAGCGTATGGCTCGTTGGCTCATGCTTCTTGCTGAATTTGACTTAGAATTTGTCCAGCAAAATTCTATAAAAGGGCAAACAATCGCTGACCAACTAGCGGATGCCCCTCTTCCTGACAATCAACCTTCTCAATGCGAGTTTCCCGATGAATCTATCACCACTCTCTCGACTGATGACACATTCTACCAAATGACAATGTTTTTCGACAGCTCTAAATGCCAACTCGGTGGGGGTGCGGGGGTCATCCTCATTCCCTATGAAGGTGAACCCATGCCCCTGTCTTTTAAACTTGACTTTGAATGTACCAATAATATGACCGAATATGAAGCCTTAATTTTGGGACTTCAAACTACTCTTTCTTTAAACATCAAGACCATCAACATCTTTGGTGACTCACAACTTGTCGTCAATCAAATCAATGGTTCATATCTTTGTAAAAATGAAATTTTACAAAGGTACAAGCACCGTGTTAACACTCTTCTAGCATCTTTTGACCATCACTTATTGCAGACTGTTCCTCGATCGACGAATAAGTTTGCTAACACCATGGCTTCCCTGGCCTCTCATATTCCTTCTTCATCATCATCCTCATCAAGAATTTATGTCATGGTACATCGTGTGCCATTACCTTCATACATTTCCACTAACATCAATCTCGTCCACACCATAGACTCTAGTTCACAAGATGTATGGTATAAACAACTTGATGACTACTTCGCTCATTCTATGATTCCTCCCAACCTCTCTAGCAATGCACGGCGGGCTTTCATCAAATGCACTGCTCGCTATACCATGCTAAGGGGCCTTCTCTATAAAAGAGGTTTTGACAGCCTTCTTCTTCATTGTTTAAACTCCACTGAAGCTGCTTATGCTGTTAAACAAGCCCATGATGGGATTTGTGGCGGACACTTCAGTGGTAACTCGGTTTCCAAGCGCATCCTTCGTCTGGGTTATTATTAGCCTACTCTTCATCAAGACTATAGCGATTATGTTCAGTGTTGCATCAAGTGTCAGCAGCATGCTAACTTATTTCATCTCCCTAGTCACGCCTTACAAGTTGCTCAAGATTTCTGGCCTTTTTCACAATGGGGCTTAGATCTCATCAGTGAGATTAACCCTCATTCGTCTCTTCGTCATCAATCCATCATCTCTGCCACCGAGTATTTCACTAAATGGGTGGAAGCTATTCCTCTTGTCTCCACAAAAGCCGACAAGATTGTCGACTTCATCAATACCCACATCATCTGTCGTTTCGGTGTACCTCACAAAATCATCACCGACAATGACAAGTCCTTTAAAAACAAGACCGTCCAAAAACTTTGTGACTCCTTTGGCATTAAACTTAGCTTTTCTTCACCTTACCACCCACAAGCAAATGGGCAGGCCGAGGCTTCTAATAAAATCTTAACTAAAATTCTCATGAAGGTGGTCAACGACACTGGAAGGGATTGGCACATTCATATTCCCTTCGCTTTATGGGCCTACCGCACTAGCATCCGAACCTCTACAGGTGCTACCCCTTTTTCTCTAGTGTACGGATCAGAGGCTGTCTTACCTCTCAAAGTATAGATCTCATCTCTTCACATTTCACTCCATGACATTCTTTTTAATGATGAATTTCATCAAGATCGATTAGCTCAACTTGAGTTACTCGACGAGCATCATCTCGCTGCCCTCAACCATCTCCATGTCTATCAAAATCGCATCAAACGCGCCTATAATAAAACTCTGAGAGAACAAGATTTCAATATCAGAGATCTTGTCCTCAAAGAGAACCAACATGTGACCAATATGGAATGGAATAAATGAGGCAAATTTGCTCCTAATTGGCTCGGACCTTATATCATCACGCACAAGTATGGATCAGGGACTTATCGTCTGTCTTCTCTTGAAGGCCGACCAGAACCTGAGCCCCTTAATGCTTTGCATCTGCGACCATTCTACTATTAGTCGAGTACTCATCCACTTGGCATTTCACTTGAGCTCGTCCCTTGAGCAATCCTTGTCCTTTTAATCCTCAATTCATTTCACCTTTTTTCCATTAACAAAATCCTCTACAACCCTTTTATGATGTACAGATGCTTCATCCTAATAAAAGGGAGCTCTTGACCTTCTTTAAGTCTTGTCCATGACTCAATATTATGTTAAAACTAAATCAAGATGTCAAAATGTACAAGGTCACAAAACCAAATCAAAAAGCAGACTGCTCCCTTGAAGGATAGCTGCACTATCATTGTTGTAGCTAATAGACTGCTCCCTCGAAGGATAGCTATTCAAACGCCCTTAAATCTATAAAGCAAAGTGTAGACCACTCCCTCGAAGGATAGTTATGACTAAATCTTGCTACAAATGGCACTTTTTTAGAAGCTTCCCGCATCGATCAACTTCACACATGACCACCAAACAAATGACATCTTTATGTGGACTTCCCGCATTGATCAGTCCGCTTCAAAAAAAAAAACCGGGTCATGGACTTGACTTGTAGTTGTCTCAGGGTCTCCTATAACAAGGGGCAAAGTTCTCCATACTCTAAAATGGGTTACCCTTTTTCTCCTATCATATCACCTACTCAAGGGACTTCGAGCTCACTTTAATGTCAAAAGTGATTTGATTACCGCTCTAACATAACTATGGTCAATGATGCAACGCATAAATGGGGCTCTTGGTTCTAACCACCCCTGTCTATGTTGTCTTTTTGGTCCTTGTCAATAAAAGGGCACTTATGCCTTTTACTTTCTACCTACACTTTGGTCACACTTAACCAAAACATTTTCAGACCAACGACAAAACATCATGCCATCATCATCATCCTAGTCCATTTCACATAGTTTTCATGGACACCAATACACATGGAAACTATCAACCACACAATTTATGTTAAGCATAAACCAATACTTGCTGAAACATAAATAGACCTCAATTCATTTTTAGCAAGCATCCATCACGAATATGGATCATGGCTAGGAATGAAAAAACCCGACCAATGTTACAACTTACACCATTTGAAAAAAAGTTGTAGCATCATCTTCTCCTTATCATTTCAAGCATGTACCCTTAGACATATGGGAAATGCTATATCTTTATTATGACCAAAATCAACCACTTCAATCTTTTTCCTCCCTTCTGGGAGAACTACATTGGCCTAAGGCCCTAACGATAGGGGCTATGTAGGCAGCACTCAGTTGACATGGGGTCTTCTGGGGTTAGCTCGGCCATTTTCTTCATCAGTTTCTTCCATCTCCTTCTCTCGTCACCTGTCAATCACAGCACAGTCAATCACATATTCACATAATCATTAGTATACTCTCATTTTCATTATAACAACATAAGTCATTAGTCATAAATTACATCCATCATAACTCATTAAACATTCACATCATATAATCCATAAGTTAGACATTAAATATCACATCTATCATTATCTAATCTAAAGTCATCATCATATAATCTATCATCCACAATCAATCAACATCATTATATAACCATTTCATAAACATTGTCATCATCACATTCATTTTCATCATAGCATCATACGCATAACACATAATATCAACACATGCATCACATCAAAATGTCATAAACATCAAAACACATCCATACATTTTCTTATTACAGATGTCACTAAATCAAAAATGCTCATCATATATATATATATATATCACAAATAGTTTTATACAATAAGACACAATCTGTGTCTGTCTCTCTCTCTCATCATACATCTCGCATCAACGGCTCGCAGGCTGGTATATACATCAAAAATGAATCTCAAGGGCTGCCCTCAAGGCTGTGGCTGTGGTGGTGGTGGCGGTGGCCGAGAAGAGGCTGTATCCTCTCCTCCCTCTGGCCTGAACCCGATCCTAAAGCTGGCTTGGATCGCCACTGGGAGGCCGAGAGGTTGGGAAACCACAATGTGCTCATATGCCCAGCAGTGCAGAAGGTGGCCTACACACAGACTATATCGTCATTGCTGACTGATGCCCCATAGCTCTTTAGTATACCTGGGCCAAAAAGATGGGTGCCCAGGTGAACACTGTCTGCTGCTCCAGAATGTCCATCATAACCCCGGTCATGGCCACCGAGAACCTGCCTCCCTCCGCATCTGGCAATACATAGACTGTGATGCCGATCATCATCAAAATCGCCAGTCGATGTGCGTCCTCATCCACCATGTACAAAGGCTCATATGCAAAACTGGCTAAATGGTAGCTCATCTCCGTGACGTGCTCCCCAAACAGCGTGACCATGTGGATATCATGCGCCTCTCTTGAGCACGCATAGATGTCAGCTCTGTGTACCGACAGCCGCAAAATTTGGTACACGTCCTCGACCATGACCGTCATCTCGCCCGTCGGCAGGTGGAAGGTGTTGGTGGCATGGTCCCACCGGGCGTGCCAGAATGTTTCTATTCAAATTTTTCTTTCAATTTCAAGGAGAGAAAATGAGAAACTTAAGAAGGAATGGTCAAGGCTTGATGTGTACCTGGATATAGTCTGTGCACCGTAATCCAGACGCTGTGAGTACTCCTCTTTGGCTGTGGAGGAATGACACCTGCAAAGAAAAGAAACTTGGACAAAAGAAGGCGTTAAATGGATAGATGGTGGGTTGTCAAGTGAAAGCTTGATCCCAGAAGTATGAAAACTTCCTTAAGGGATATAAACCCACTAATCAATGGAAAGAAATGTCTGATAAATAGCTGAATGATGAAGAACTGAAATGATAAAGAAATGGAATGAAAAAAGAAAGCAAAGACTTACTTGAAAGAAGCTGTCGAATTGATCACAGTCGCCGGTGTTGGTTGGTCAAGGTGCTGACGTTGGTTAATCTACCGATGTCGGTTGGGGTAGTGATCGGCGTCGATCGGGGCAATTGGCTTGGACGGGGTCTGGGCAGGTCTGTGGTCTGTGGACAGAGTCTGGTCAGGGTTTTGGTCTGTGGACAAGGCCAAGGAAGGGTCTAGGTTTGTTAACAGTCTTGAGACAAAATTTTTGGGCTTGGTTGAATGGTCTGGGGTCTGAGTCTAAGAGTCTGGTTAAATGGGCAAAATGTATGGTCCGATAGAGGATGGAGGAAATAGGGAGGTGGATAAGTCCAGATTCGGGTCTGGCTTGGTTAACAGTCTGGTCTAGGGAGATATTGTTTGAAAGCAATAACTAAAAAGAGAATAAAAACACAGACATTATACTTACCTGTGTCTTGTGGAAGGTGTGCTACTGATGATTCCTGTACCTACTATTGATGTAGCCTACATGGAGAACCTGTTGCTGATGGAGAACCTTGAAGTTGTTGCTGCACCTGAGGGAGAGAGTGAGAGGCTTGATTGAGAGATTTCGCAGATTGACAGATGGTCGAAGACTCAAGATTGAAGGATTCGTGATTTGCTTCCAGAGATTAGCCAATTTTTGATTGGGATCAGTCAAAGAGTCTAAAAAATTGGTTATGTATAACCGATGTCGGCGATTCTGCCAGCGTCGGCCGACACTTGACCAATGTCAGCGGGGTTAGAATGGGCAAAAAGAGCCACTAAGCCCATTTTTCATCTGCCAAGTGCCCTATCCGTTGGAGAATGTCGAGGGTTGGGCTAAATACGCACGAGAGTTTGTTAGGCGGTTAGAGAGAAGTAGGAATAGGTCTTGGGTGAGTCATAGGATGAGAAGGCGAGGTGTCATGGGTGATGTGTCCAAGGAGGGGGGTTAATTCAAAATAAGTGTATTATTTTAAATTAGTAATTACATGTTTTAGGAATGGGTTAGGAATGGACCAAGGGGGAAGGTGACCAAGGGTTAGACACTATTTTGGTGTCTACACTCAGCACGAGCATCTATCTACTATGTTTTTTGAAAATATAAGTGTTGCTCTTAAAATTTTAGATGTTTGATCTAGTTATACTTAACCATTTAAAAACAAAATTAGTGTTTTGGAAACTAGATTCGAAATATTACATTTCATGTTCTTATACCATCTTCAAATTTGAAGTGTAGATGTCCCAAATTATCTACAGAAGTTTAAATTTCATAAATTTTAGGAAAATCATATCCATGAATAAACTACTTTTTGTCCCTCAACTATGTACTCTTACCTTCTGGTGAAAAGTCTTTATTGATTCCCAACATAATTAATCTTAATCAACAATTGATTTTATAATAATAAATTCTTACCAATTCTGATTTTTTTAGTCAAGGAATTTAAAATTACCCATATTGTTATTATTCCCTTTGATTATTTAATTTAAGACATGATAGCCATCCTAAACTACTTTTATGCCATGTTTACTATATATATCGTCTTAGTAAATAAAACTTATTGATATTGGAATTAACAGGATTCAAGCTCAAAACCTAAGATCCTCGAGTCTTGACCAATTCTATGATTTAAAAACATTTGCTTTACTTTGCAATCAATATATAGTTTCTCTTTTAAGTCTCTAAAGATATTTTAATCAGAATAAATAACTAATTGTTTAAAACAATTGACAGTAGAGAGCATGGTGACCAAAACCCAAGGAGCAATATTTGCCTCACTGACAGAGGCAGTACAAAGCACCAGATGGCTATGTAATACCAGTACAACATATATGAAAAATATAATGCACCCACTGTTGTGGTTAATTATAGGAAGCAAAAGATTAAAAATGACATCAAAATCTCAACAATTCACAAAAATTGCCTAGTTGAGGTAACCCTCTTGAAAGCCAAATGCTAGGCTTAAACAACAACCAAATATTCATGTTGCCAATCATGGCAGATGATATATGTCCTACAAGCCCTTGCATGAGAGAGGCATGGGAAGTGGATGGACCAATATTGATAGCATCCAAATTTGTTGAACCCAAATTGTGAAACATCATACGTCGTGCAAATCAACTCCTCATTAACCCTCATCACGGTACCAACATAAACGAGTTAGACCAACTAAACATATGGTTTCTATACTTAGTGCTTAACAAATCCTTTAGAAGTTTGGGTTTGTGGTTTAGAAGCACACAAGGGTTACAACAAAAACATCTTTAATAACATAAAATCTCCTTGCAAGGACTACATAGCTTATCACCAAAAGCTGTAAGACTCTGATATTGACCTATTACCAGCTATATAATGCTTCAGATGAAAAAAATTCTCAAAGGCAAGAAAAATGGTTTCTCCACTTGCTCTCTAACCCATTTTCATGTGGATAGGCCTTTTCCAAGGAGAGATGTGAAGCCCTTGGTGCCATTGATATACTGGTAATTAACAAAACCTACTTGCCTTCAAGGCTAAAACCATAACTAAAAAGAAGGCAGCACAAACTTGATATGACTATTCTCATCTCCTTAAGTTATTTTTGCAGAGGCACACAAACTTCCATGGATAGAAACACTCTTATTGTCCAAATAACAATCGTTAATGGAAGAAGAGGTGATGCAAGCCTTCATCTATTTAGTAAAACTAATAATTTTAATTATGAATCCACAACCCTTAATGGTGTTGACTAACACCTTTAAATTATCATTTATGATTGCCTCATCTAGTAGAGAATACTCTGATCCACACCCTTAGTACCCTTTTATAATAATTTCATTAAGCTCTAAACCAAGTCATCAAATACTCTGGGGTGCTACTACTGTATCCATATACACATATCCAATATGTATCCAGATAAAGATACATATCTGATACACTAAAACTTTTGTGTTTCATCTGGAAATGGCTCAGATACAACAATGCATCCCTGTTGAAAGATAGATATAACTTTTTGTTCATTTAAATAAATATAAGATGCATTTCTTGAAAACACAAATAAAGAAATTCCTAACTTCATATGCTCAAGAAGTTGTTGTGCAAGCAACCTTGGCTAGATTATGATTTGTACAAGTGGAAAGTGAACATAACTACATTTTAGCCAAATAGACTTCAAGACACATCTCAGACTAGATAATGACTCAATGAAGCCAAAGAATAATATTACGAGTGTTACTTGACAAATACTCATGAAAGTGCTAAAAACAAAATCAAAAACTACATAGAGTATGATATTTATCATTCCATGAAAAATGCACTCAGTAAACATCAAAATAGACACAAAAAGATGTATGAAATAGGCAAATGTCATTATAATAGAATGCACATCATCAATATAAAGGTATTTGTGTATTTAATGCATGTTATTATATTTCTTTGGATGCCTGGCAAACATACATGCAACTAAAACTCCAAAAAAACTTAACTGAATAGTAAAAGAAAACTTGACACCTTTTGAAAAACATGGCAATAACTCTCAAAAGAGTTGACTGCACATTTCAAAAAGTAGAGTCAAATACAGGAGTACTTGGCCAATCACAAAGTGTATTATGACCATGAAAGTCTTTGTATGTCAATACCCTAAAAGCATTAATAGGTTCATTTGAGAACAATGGTATGCTGCTGGTGTTGAAGGTACAATATGACATATATAATCAATCACAGTATAGAACAGAAAATTTGCATCAAAGAAAGAGTGAAATAGCCAAACAGACTTGAATACATGAAATAGTCAACAAAGCAGAAGGAAGATAGAAAATAAATTAGTGATTAGAAACAAAATTTATACAGTTGGAATTGTACTTGGAAAAATAGATAGACAATTCTGCTTTTAAAACCCAAGTGTCACAGATTAACGCAGAGTATGCAGGTAAAATTACAACTTAGAAGAAGTCACCAAGGAGACACCTGAGGTTGCCAAGTAAATGAGAAGAGCCCATAAGAAACATGATTTGTTAGAAACTGAAGATGAACTAGAGATAATTTCTCCATCCACAACTTAACTACCAGCTCCACCTCAGTTCTCATGCATGCAGGAGTTAACATTCAGTTATTTAACTGATAGTTAGGAATTAGTTAGTTAACAATCAGTTTGTTCAAGTAGTTAGAATATTAGTTAAGGATTAGTTAAAAAATTAGTTTATTTTCAATTTAATTTGATAAGAAAATCTATTTAAAGATGCCTCTGGCGCAACATTGTAAGTAAGGGAAAAAGAAGATCAATAAAATCTTATTTTCAAGAAATTGCAGTAGCAATCAAGTTTTGTTCTTGTTTTCTTGTTTAAGTTCTTATTTTTTTGCTCTCTCAATATCTTCAAAGTGGTATCAGAGCTAGACAGTTGTGGCAGAATCACCTAGGGAGATTTCAGGGTTAGAAGTGTAGCGGTGAGAGTGCACATGTTAGCAGAAGAGAAGAAGCAACAGTTGACGCCATAAGTTTTTGCTCCATTTGACTAGTTCCATTGCTAAGATAAGAATCACACAGGTTTTAATGCGAAGGGTTTTTTTTGGAGTGCAGGCCATTGTGCACCAGCCACCAGCGCTTCTAAAAGGAGAGATCATTGTCTATTTTAAAGAGAATCACAATAGAGCTAAGGGCAGGAGAGCGACAGGACATTGAAGAGGAAAAGTCATGCAATAGTTTTCTCAAAGACAAGCACTAAAGTCCATCATGGCAGTAAATCGTGGAATTCAAATTTTTTTTGAAGCGCTGAAGTCAAAGACCAATGCCCAGCCAACGTGGAGTAAAAAAAAAATTAAAGACAGATCATGGAAGAAGCACAACAAAGAAGTACACTTCAATCCTCCTTGCAGCTGCTATTGATTTAATCACTTCAGCAATTGACATGGCAGTGAACAACAGTATCTCTCAGCCTCAAATTCTCATTTTTAATGGTAAGAATTATGATTTTTGGGCAATTAAGATGAAAACATTGTTTTACTCACAAGAAGTTTGGGATTTGGTAGAAAGTGGTTTTGTATAACCGTAGGACGAGGCAGCCCATCTAGCATTAACTCGAGCACAAAAGGATGAGCTTAAGGAGAACAGGAAAAAAGATGCAAAATCTTTATTTATAATCCAATAGGAACTGGATGAATTGATTTTTTCTAGAGTTACATCAGGAACAAGATCCAGAGAGGCATGGAAAATCTTAGAGAATACCTATAAAGGTAATACAAAGGTAAAAATTGCTAAATTGCAATCTCTTAGGTGAAGTTTTGAAAAATTGCAAATGAATGATTCAGATTTTATAGACTAATTTATGGGTCAAGTGTTGAATATAGTGAATCAAATTAGATCTAATGGAGAAACTATCAAGGATCAGAAGATCATAGAAAAAATACTCAGGAGTTTACCTAGTAAATTTGATGCAATAGTTGTAGCTATTGAGAAAACCAAAGATTTGGAACAGTTATCTGTAGATGAATTAATGGGTTCTTTTTTAACACATGAATCCATAATGAATAGGAATAACAATACTTCTCTTGAGAATGCTTTCAAGTCATAGGTATCATTTGGTAGAGGAAGAGGAAGAGCAAGGTCAAACATTAGAGGAAGAGGCAGAGGCAGAACTGGAAGGAACAATCTAGATCAAGGTGAAAATAGTAATCAAAACTACAGTAGTAGAGGACATGGCAACAATCACTTCTAGCAAAGTTCATAGAGGTTTGATAAATCTAATATTCAATGTTACTACTACAAGAAATATGGACATTATGCAAGTGACTACAGAAGGAAACAAGGATATGTGGACAACAGAATGCTAATTACACAGGTGAATCTAGTTCTAATCCTGGAAGCTTATTTCTCACTTGTCATGTTACTCAAGAAAAAGCTAGAGATATTTGGTTCTTAGATAGTGGATGCAGTAATCATATGACAGGGAATAAATAATTTTTTGCTAGTTTTGATGATTCTGTAAGATCTGAAGTTAAATTAGGAAATGATATCAAAGTGGATGTAATGGGTAAAGGAGTAATAAATGTTTTGGCAAAGAATGGTGAAAGAAGGTTTATCCCTGATGTTTATTTTATACCTGGACTAAAGCATAATCTTATGAGTATTGGACAGTTAGTATAGAAAGGTTACAGAGTATCTTTTATGGATAATGTTTGCACAATATTGGACAAGTTTCCAAGTGACAGGTTGATAGGAAAAGTGGAGATGACCAAGAATCGGATGTTCTCTCTTCGAATTCAGTGCATCTAAGGAGAAGAGGAAGCCCGCTTCAAAACCATGCAGCTAGACCAATCGTGGATATGACACTTAATGCATGGACATTTACATTTTGGAGGTTTGAATTTGTTACAGAAGAAAAATATGGTGAAGGATTTACCACCAATAGAAAAGCCAGGAAGTTCATGTGATAGTGGTATTATGGTAAAACAGCATAGAGAGAGCTTTCCAGTAGGAGCTTCATATAGAGCAAAGGTAATATTGGAACTAGTCCATAGTGATTTATGTGGACCAATGCAAACTCCATCAATTGGAGGTAGTACTTATTTTCTAAGCTTCATTGATGACTTTAGCAGAAAGACATGGATATATTTTCTCAAAAATAAGTCTGAAGCCTTTGGAAAGTTTAAATAATTCAAGACAATGGTTGAAAAGTAGAGTGGCCATTATATTAAGGTACTTAGATCAGATAGAGGAGGTGAATATATGTCTAATGAATTTCAAGATTTTTCTAGGTATCATGGCATTAAAAGGCAATTGACTATAAGGTACACACCACAGCAAAATGGTGTAGCAGAAAGAAAGAATAGAACAATCATGGAGATGGCTAGAAGCATCTTGAAAGCCAAACACTTGTCAAATGAATATTGGGCAGAAGTAGTAGCATGTGCAGTGTATATTTTGAAGAGAAGCCCAATAAAGAGTGTCAGAGATTGAATTCCACAAGAAGCATGGAATGGTAAGAAACATAGTGTACATTATTTCAGAATTTTTGGTTGTATTGCATATTCTCTTATACCATCTAAATTAAGAAGAAAACTTGATGATAGAGGTGATAAATGCATTTTTATTGGCTATAGTGAAGAATCAAAGGCTTATAAGTTGTATAACCCTATTTCAAAGAAAGTGATTATTAGCAGAGATGTTGAATTTAAGGAAGAAGAAGCATGGGATGGTAGCACCATCACAATTAGAGCACCAATTCCACATAATGAAGAAGTTTTTGAAGAACAAAATTTGCAAGGTGGACAATCATCTCCACAAGCAAGAACAAGCACTCCAATAAGAACACCTAGGAGGTTTGAACAAGGTGAATCATCTGGTCATGCATGTCATCCTACTCCAAATTCACAAGTAAGTGATGAATTAGATCCAACTCTTGCTACTTTAAGATCAAGAATTACAGGTAATAAAATGAGAAATTTGAATGAGATTTATAATCAAGAAGAAGAGGAATTAGATTTGGTTTCAAATTTTGCTCTTTTCACTCATGATCCTATGTATTATGAAGAAGCAGTTAATGAAGAACATTGGATAAAAGCAATGGATGAAGAGATGAATGCCATTGAATGAAATCAAACATGGGATCTAACTAATCTACCTGAAGGTAAGGATTGTATAGGATTCAAATGGGTTTATAATACTAAATTTGATGCTGATGGAAATGTTGAAAAGCACAAGGCAAGGTTAGTAGCAAAAGGTTTTGCACAAGAACATGGAATTGACTATAATGAAACATTTGCTCCAGTTGCTAGACTGGATACTGTTAGAATGGTTTTATCAATAGCTGCTCAAAATAATTGGTATGTATATCAAATGGATGTAAAATCAGCTTTCTTGAATGGTTTTCTAGATGAAGAAGTGTATGTGAAACAACCACCAGGTTATAAAGTGCAAGGACATGAAGAAAAAGTCTACAGATTGAAGAAGGCCCTTTATGGTCTCAAGCAAGCACCAAGAGCATGGTATAGCAGGATTGATTCATACATGACAAACAAAGGATTTAGCAAAAGTAATAGTGAGCCTACATTGTACACAAAAATCAACAAAGAAGGTCAGATTTTGATTGTGTGTTTATATGTTGATGATTTGATTTTCATTAGAAATTTGTTTGTAGACACATTTAAATGAACAATGAAGAAAGAATTTGAAATGACAGATTTGGGACTAATGAAGTACTTTTTGGGCATAGAAGTTGTACAATCAGAGAAAGGAATATTTATTTGTCAAACTAAATATGCAAAGGATGTGTTAAGGAGATTTAAGATGCTAAATTGTAAACCAACACCTACACTAGTTGCTACAGGGACCCAACTTAGTAAAGAAGACAAAGGGTCTAATGTTGATTCTACAACATTCATAAGATTAGTTGGCAGTTTGATGTATCTTACAGCTACAAGACCAGATATCATGTATGGGGTTAGTTTAATCTCTAGATTCATGGAGTCACTGAAAGACTCACATTGGCAAGTTGGAAAAAGGATATTGAGATATGTGGCAAGAACTACTGAATATAGAATTTTATATTCCACAACTAATGATTTTAGTATGATTGGTTTTACTGATAGTGATTTTGCAGGTAGCATTGATGACATGAAGAGTACTTCTAGACATGCCTTTCTTTTAGGCACATGTGTGGTCACATGGACATCCAAAAAGCAACCTATAGTGACACTTTCATCAGCTGAAGCAGAGTATGTAGTAGCCACATCTGTAGCATGTCAAGTAACTTGGATGAGGAGAATATTGACAGATTTATTACAAGCATAGGATTCAACACCAATATTTTGTGACAACAAATCAGCAATCACATTATCAAAAAATCATGTTTTTCACAAGAGGAGCAAGCACATTGATACAAGATTTTACTTTATCAGGGAGTTAGTGAACAATGGAGAAATCCATTTGGATTTATACGGATTTGAAGATCAATTGGCAGATATATTCACAAAGGCATTAGCAAAGGAGACCTTTGATTATTTAAGACAAAATTTAGGCATTATAAATGCTGAAGTTGTTAGTGGTAGAAATTAAGGGGGAGTGTTAGAAACTGAAGATAACTAGAGATAATTTCTCCATCCACAACTTAACTACTAGCTCCACCTCAGTTCTCATGCATGCAAGAGTTAACACGACTAATATATGGAAAGAGGTTGCATTGCCTTTGAAGACTAACCAAAGCATTATTGTTTTCTCTATCTGTGTGCAATGTCTACACATGTAAAAATGTTTTGGGTCATTAATGATGGATCAATATATATATATATATATATATATATATATATATATATATATATATATATATATATATATATATATATATATATATATATATATATATTATAAACCTGTTCATGCTCTGAGTAGTTGTGAAATAGAAATTTTCACTATAAATATTTTATGTTATACTAATTATTATATAATTTACTTGTAGGGTTTTATATTATCACATGAATGCCTTTCTATGTATTTGTATTTATCTTGTAAATATCTCCTATACATCTTTTTCATCCTTGCATATTTATCCATAATGCTAAATACAAGCTATAATCGATACATCTGATTTAATGTTTCAATTTTGGTTACCTTTCAACATTTTGATCAACTATTTTGCTTGGTGGATTCAAGCATATAGAACTTGTACAGTTTCAACATGATAACAATTTCTCATCATCTATGATGACCTGGGAAAGATATGCAAAAAAAGGTTTTTCTGGATGATGCCTGTAGTCCTTTTCAAATATATGCTTTCACAAAATTTAGTCTCATGGACTGCATCATTTTTGGACTAGCACAATAGGGATTTCTAATTAAACGTTGGAGATCTTAAGCAAATGTAAGTTCCTATCCATCCTTTGTCACCATCTGCACAACTTGTATCAATCTTAGAGCTTTGGGACAGGTTTTGGAGATCCATCAAAGTTAACTGAAACTATATTCTTTTTATGTGGAAGAAACAGTTTTTGGTAGTTGCCCGAAAAAGTCATTTTCTCATGGACAACAATCTTTGTTGGATATACATAAAAAGGGATTGTGAATAAGGCCTTGGATATTATTAACAAAATGCCATTTTTAAGTGCTAAGCCAGTCTCAACAACCTTGCCAACATCCTACTGACTTCTACCAAACATAGATCCCCTTGGAAATCCATAGAATAAATCATGAATGTATACCAAATTTTCAAGATTAAGATACTCCACTATTTGTCAAACTTAGATATGTGAAAGAAAGTTATAAAACATAAACGTGGAGATGATAGGGAACCCAATACTCAAAAGCAAGTAGCTTGTTATAAGAGATTGAAAGAAAGAGATGACTTCCAGTCTGATTATATGTTGGGTTTGAAGGATAGTATTGTCTTGACTATAGATCTTTGTGATTCTATTAGTTTTTATTATTCAATTAGTTTATTTATGAAATAACTTTGGGTTGTTGTCTCCATTTGATAACCACACTTCTCTAAATTTTTAACTCCAAAAAATATCTTCCTTTGCATAGATGTCATCAAGCTTTTGTAGGATATGTTTTTCATCTACGATTAATGAGTTAGAGTAGTTTCCTCATTGGATTTACTCATTGATGACTTCAAGATCTACCTTTAGTTTCTATTTTACAATAAGATGTTTTAGAAACTATTGTGCTTGTATTATGTGATCACTTTTCTTAATTATTTTAGCTTTAACATTAAGTTAAATGCTTTCATGCCTTGAGGTTGGTGACATTCATGTCACTATTGTTTGACTTTATTTGGAAAGGAGGCATATTTTAGCCACATTATTTGAAATTTTAAGGAGTTCTTAGGTGGGGGATAGTCAAGGGAGATGGAGAGACTTTCTTGGTAGTGATCAGATCCTAATATTTTTGGGATACATGATTTTGAGATCCAAGGAGCTTCTAACCATGTGTATGAGACCAGGAACCTATTGTTGTAGTATCCAAACATTCAGAACGTAAACAATATAACTAAATTTGGAGCCAACACAATAAGAAGCTAATAACGTTCTCAATATCATTAAGGCCAAAGAAAAAAAGTATAGTTTCACAAAGGGAGATGCTGCACTTTCAAGAAATAAGCCTGCAAAAGAGTAAGAAACTGTGCCATAGCTAATACAATTATACATGGCAGAGATAAAGCATCACCTTCATCCATGTCATCATCTCAAGTGAATGAGTTGATTTATTTTTGGTTATCAGGAATCTATATTCCTACCCTTTTCAAAAGTAATTAGAATATACCATCAATGGTGTCCAACTTTGCATCAATTTGCTTATTATCAGTTGAAAAATTTGTA
>JARHVA010001629.1:3042500-3097500 GCA_037957365.1 Torreya grandis | reverse complement strand
GATTAAATGATTAGTTCACTTTTAATATTCATTTTACATCATTTTGAAACACAGACCTATTCACTGAATTAGGCCATATAAGACCATTTAATCCTAAGGAATGGTTTTTATTTAAAATTTAAATGGAAAAAACACCTTGGACTTGAAAACTTGTAGCTATTACTGCTTAAAACTAGTGCCTAAAAGTTCATATTTAAGGTCCTTAATAGTCCTTTTACCTTTATCACCTATCCTCCAAACTTGTCATAGTCATTGTACACAATAGAGGATTCAAGGTGAGTGAATTATGATGCATAAAGGACATTGTTAACCTTATCACAAGATCTCAGTGAAACCTCTCAAACCTCTATTTTGTAATTTTGGGGACAAAGGGCCTAAAAACTCAATCATCATTCTTTGAAGTGATTCTCAACTTTGTCAATAAACCTATAAATCACAAAAGGTATATAATGATGTTTCTAACCTTATATGACCTTAATAAGGTTCAAATACTCACTACAAAACTTCAAAATAGCCTTTTGAATTTCTATTAATATCTCTTGCAGGTAGACATGGTCTAATACAGGCAGTCAGTATGAACATCTTCAAACAACATATGATGTATGGACCCTTAATCATTCCCAATCCTTATATTCTCCTCCAATGCATTTTTTTCAACCATAGTGTCTCTAATTAGTTTTCAAAACCTTACTCTCAATGTGATTATCCTCTTTTGAGCACTTGTAGGTGCACTTCCATGGTTGACAGTGAGTAAAAGTATGAATAATGTGCATTTATATAGGATTTTCTCCACTATTTTAAAGCTCAATACACTATTTTAATTCTAAAATTATATACCACAACTCTTAAATCTTTATCACACTTCTATAGACATCGTCACAACCCTTAGAAGCCATGACTAAAGTTGAAGAGTAGATGGGAGATGACTGAGTGTGACTGTGGATTGAAAGTTGGATCCAAGCATGATTTTATGAGACTAATCATGAAGTTAAGGTGATCAAAAAATCATTGAAACATCATTATGGACCTATCACATCCCTATGAAACCATGAACAAGCATGAAGTTCCTGAAAATGGTGAAAAGTGCCTGTAACTTATAAAGGTGTATTGTCTTATAATTTTGAGCTCTTTTACTCATCAAAACACTTTTAAACATAAAAAAATAATGTGGAACATTATATAAATAATATAACATCATCTAGAGTCAACATCACCAATTGGTTCATACATACTTTCTCAAAATGGTGCAAACCCCATATAGTACATGAAATAACTAGTAGAAAAATACAGTCAACTCCATGAGAATGGTTCATGAAGTACATGTAACCATTATTCAAAATATTAATATATAAATTAAGGTCTATAATGTTAATCAACCTTCTAGAATCATTTGACTTGAAACCTCATCTGTGATCCATACTAAGCAAAAACTTGAAGATCACTTTTGCATGTCTAGGAAAACAAAGATGGAGTAGAATAGTTTTAGACTAAAAATTTCACTTTATATTACATAAAATGGTGTTATTGGTGTGGGGGATATTAATTGGTGTTCCATGATCTTTTCCCATGTGTAACACTTTCCTATGGGTAGTACAAGTCCCATTTTCTTCTCCTTTCTCAAGAAAACTACTTTTTCTTCTGATGAACCTGCCACTTTTAAGTTATGTCTATTTAATAAGACCTATAATGACACATGGAATGTGATATCATGTTTTGTAACCTTCACACTTCCAAAAACACTTTTAAAACTCATTAAATGCTCAATTTTGACACCTACAATGACTCAAAAGGACATGTTGGCTAATAAAATTAATGACAAAGGATAATATAACATTGAATAACATCAAATGACCTATGATATACCATATGAAAAAACATTAAACCCCATAAAACACTTAAAACTCAAGTTTTTACTTATAGTGGTCCTAATTTGATGTAAAGGTCAAATTTGGTCAACAAATTAGTGACTCATAGGGGTAGCATGCCTGCTATGCTAACTAGACAAGTAGTATTATTAGTCTATTGAGCTTAGGAGTCATTTTAAGTCTGAATAAAAACATAGATACCTTGACCATTAATCAAAAACTTGACCAAGATAAGACAACAAATTTTCTACATTAACCATATAAAGCAAAGGACACACACAAAACAAAGCAAACAAAATAACAAGACACACACACACACACACACATGTGCTCAAGGCACTTAGGAAAAAAAAAGAAGAAAATAACTATATAAAACTAACAATCAAGCATACTTCCCTTTTTAGGATAAAAAGGAAATCTTCTTTCATTTATTTTTTAATGTGATGAATCATGATGCCAAGCATGTTGCTCCTTAGAATGAACATTTGATGAACCAGACCTACTTCTTGGCACCTCACTTTTTATGATCTCAAGTATACCATCTTAAAATAGGTCCCCAATGTAAAATTACTCCTCTTGGTTTTGCACACATACCTCATATTGCTGCCTACTCCTCATCTCATGATCAACTTTCATCTTCTTTATAGGCATGGTTTCAAAAGGAATGATCTCTTGTTATTTGAAATATTGAGGCCAATAGAAGTTTTTTTTGATCTCTAAAGGTTGATGGGTAATTTTCTCTTGCTCATCTATGACATGTTGGACAATGTCATCTTGTCCATCCACACTTGTAATCAATGCTAATGACATAGTAGACCCCTTGAGAGACTCAAACTCATTACAAATGTCTTCAAACTACTGAAACAAGTCCTCATCTTATTTTTGATCATCATCATAAAAGAGAGAAATAAGAAAAACCCCTTCATCTTCTTCCTTAGGATCCAAAAGGACTTCATCCAAGATTTCCTCTTCAACACAAGGAAGACATTTTTCATCATCAACCAAACAAGAAGATCTAACAAAAAGGCTTACCTCTTATTAAACACTTAGGACCTCTTAAGGGATTTCAAATTGTGTCTGAGCTATCATAATATGATCTTTGTTTTCAAGGGCTGAAATATCTTTCATCTCCTTTTATTTTTTGGTGATGACAAGACTAGGCATCTTGAAAACTAGTGACCTAGCCCAATGAGGCTGCTAAAGAGTTGCACTTTCTTCAAGTAAGAGTTCTAAATTTTCCTCTACCAAATTATCTTATTTAGGTTCACATACCATAGTTACATCAATATAAATGGTGATGGGATGAGGACAAGAGGAACTAGCTAGTGGAGGTGGAACATAAGGCTCAAAATCAGATTGAGAATGCATAATAGGGCATAATTATGGGAGCTCTTGAGGAAGGAGAGGTAGAAATTTGACTAAGATGGCTTGGTTATCTTCCTTCCACTTGAAAATAGCTTTTTTTGCATCTGATACAACTTGGAAAATCTCTTGATGAAGGTTGGATGGGGTATGTTTAGGCATATGATCTTCTTTTGGGTCTAAACCTTCCATCACACTTTGACCTAACAACATCATCATTGACTCAAACTCTTTAATTTCCTTGGGTAGGTTCTCATGTAAAAGTATTTCTTGAATTTCATAGGCATCATTATGAGTATAAATAATGCAATATGAATGACATGCAAGACAAGAGGTCTCTTCTTGAAGAAGGGTGGGAGGGACTTTCATATAATAAACTTCATTCTCAACTTTACACTCCTTAACAATGCTTCTATCCTCTTTTTTTCCCAATGATTCCACTATCTTACTCCATCTTAATATATTAGGATTAGAAATCTTCTCTTGAGGTGGTGATGTAATTTTATGATTGGGTGAAGTGTTCAAGGAACTTGAAATCTCCTTAGGCTTGGATTATACATCTTGTCTCCAACTTGGAATCTCATATCTAGGGGTCACTCCTTAAGATGGTGATGCAATGTGAGAGGGAAATGAGGACATGATATCCAATTAATTTTATACTAACTTAGACTATTTTATATGAATATTATTTAACTTAATCTACCTATTAATATCAGCTTCAAACATAAGGTTCTCCTTTCAACTCTCTCTTCCAACTGATTGGGAAAAGGGTGAATTTGATAAGCTTGATTGGGATCATGAGTAGGGATTGAATAGGATGGATATAAATATTAGTGAAGTGGATATGTAGGATGACATGTTTGTTTAGGTTGACTTTCATGAATTCTCAGCCTATCGTCTAAGGATGAAACTAGGCCACTCACATCTAGCATCTCACTTGTGAGCAATTACCAATTGGCTCTCTCAATAGGTGCCCACTCTTTTTTGACAAGATCTAATGCATCTCTCACCTTATTAATAATATTAATAGGAACCTCTTGACCACATCCTATTTATTTTTAAATATTTAACATATACCTCTCATATCCTAAAAGTGTTTTTTTGAAGGTGGAAATGGATTGACTTGAGAAGTGGCTAGGTTGACTAGGAGAAGCAAGACATTGAGAAATATAGCTATAGGACTAATATACTTCATGAATGGTATGAAAAAGGATCATATTGGAGATAATTAAGGTCATACTGAGGTTGGTAATGATCATGAAAAGTTTGAACAAGAACTTGTTCTTTTTGATAGGGAATGCCATAAGCTTGAAATGTCTCACCAACTTGTGTAAAACAAAATTTAACACCAAATTCGGCCATGAAAACTCATTGAAAAAAATAACACAAAATAAAATTTTACCAAAAATATTTAAAGGATAACCTAGCTTTATTGACCATCTTATATAACTTTGGAATCACCATTTTTGCTTGGATATCTGCCTCCAGAGGCTGATTGTTAAAAGATGACACCAAAAATATTTCGACCTCTTAGACCAAGAGTCCTATCAAACATGCCAGAAAATATTATCACTTGGATTTTGACCCTTTCATGAGATTCCTAATCTCTCCTCATCCAATTGGAATAATTTAAACACCTCTAGTCTTGTGGGTAGCCTAAGGATGAGGTCAATCTCTAAGTAAGGTTAGCTTCCTTGATGTACCACTTTAAATTACTATTACACCCAAACTTTGGGGTTGAAAAGGGAGAGATAAAAATAAAATAAAATTATCCTAAGGAGGTAATAAACCAAATTATAAGATGACTTCCAACCAATAACATGTTGCACTTGAAACTAAGAGACTAACCAAACATACACTTCCCCAATTTACATCTTCTCACATCAATATTACATTGTGAAGGTTATGGATGAATGTTTAAGGATAGGAGGACTAGATAAGAGGCCTTGAATGGAAATAATAAAATTATTAACTCACTAAATCTTTAACATCTCTTTAAAAACTTCATATTTCCTGAAAGAAGAATTTTTCCAACTAGAAATAGATGATAGAATGAAACAATCATGCTAAGGAAACAAGATTTATCACTTATGTAAAATCAAACATTCCAAATGAACACACTAATAAAAATAATATAATAGGTAATAATAAATATTATTATTGATAAAAAGGTGTGAAAATGAGTAGGGATTCACTATACTCAGGTGGAGCATAAGTTACAATGGTCAAAATGGCTAGTTATTAGAGAGAGAGAGAGAGAGAGAGAGAGAGAGAGAGAGAGAGAGAGAGAGAGAGAGAGAGAGAGAGAGAGAGAGAGAGAGAGAGAGAGAGAGAGAGAGAGAGAGAGAGAGAGAGAGAGAGAGAGAGAGAGAGAGAGAGAGAGAGAGAGGGTGTCTAAGGTTCAAAAGAAAACTTGTAAATATGATAAAATAAGATAATTATGTATTATAATATTATATTGGATGAACCACACAAGGTCAGGAATCCTGAGTTTCAATGCAAGTCATAAAACTCTTGCAAAGTGGCATGAAACTCCTCATTTAGGATTAAAAAATTACCTTCATGATTTGAACCTGTTTGAACATCCAAAAAATAATTAGGAATTATTTTTATGGTTGTAATTAATGGGAAGGATATAAAAAATTCATCTCCATGCATTGGTTGTAGGTTTGGTCATTTGTAACCTTCCCAAAATGAGCTATCATCATGTGTAGTCGAAACAACTCTTCATTCATGCACCTTGCGCACTTGGCCTCAAATTTAGCTTTATTTTCCCATGAAAATATATTGGATGGATTTTATGATAATTTTCAAGACCCTCCATGGCATTATAAACATTATGGACACCTTAAAATGAGCTTACATAAAGTTTTCCACCCTTCTCACTAGCTTGTCCATTATGCTAGTTTTGATTAGCTAAAATGAGAGATATTTTTTGGAAAATTAGGAAATTTTTATTATAATTAAATTACCATAGGGAGTTATTAAAATTACTAATATTCTATCCAATTTTTTTAATCTTTAGAATCCTCTTGTAGCTTGCACAATACACAAAACTATCAATAAAAGGATATTTTATACACTTTCCATACAATTCCATATAGATAAAAAGTATGGGAGGGATCATAGGTGAGTATTATTAAATTTAAAATAGGTTTCATGAGAAAAATATTCCATTAGAATTCATCTCTAGCTTCATTTCTCGAATCAGGTCTTGACTGAGGGTTCGCAAGTGTTTTAGTCTTGTTTGACCTCTTAAGGTTCATATATAAATATTTCACATTGTATTTACAAACAAAATATAATATATGGTTTTTCAAGGACCATGTTAAATTTTAAAAAACTCTCAAGCTTCCATGCAAATCCTCATGAAGGGTGTGAGCATTTGAACATTTCCTATTGAGCTCTTTACTCTATTCCAATAGGTTTGATGTTTCTCTCAAGATAAAGTTGGCTCTCCTATGGTTTTAATTGAATTAAAAAATATTTAAAATTTATATTTTGACCCAAAAATCATGTTATTATCCATTCATATGTTTAATTCATGATACAAATGAGGATGACTCCTTATTTGGGCATTAGGCCTAATGTTGATCTTGTAGCCTATCTCTAAATTATGGTGTTTTAGACATTACTATTTGGTTTCCTTGAATTTAATAATATTATAAATATTTTAAGTCATCCCATAAACATAATAAAATAAGGTAATTATCAATCCTAGGTTTAGAAGTGAAATTGACCTATTATTTGAGCTATATGCCAAAACCCTGTCCAAGAGTCATGACTATAACCTTGGAGGCTTAGAGCATTTGGATGAGATTAATATTTATGTTCTTGATCCATCATGATTTTTTGGATATATTTAAACTATATACACCCTCCTAAAATTTCCCTATGGCTCTTTACTTCAATTTCTACCTTAATCTTCAAAACCTGGCAGCGTTGCTCATAAGGGAGTGCCCTATATAAAAGACAAAAAAAAGGGCACTCCATTTATCTTCTTTGACCATATGAATATGTTATATGAAAATTTTGGTCCTATATTTATATCATATAACCATTTAACTCTTCAAGAGACCAAGAATGATAGTGTGAAAAGGAATGTGTAGGGTTTGTTGAAGTAGACTGTATGTTATAGGTTTAAAATATTTCTTTACCTTGTTCATAATGTGTGAGGGTATAATAAGAATATTTAAAATATAATTCAAATAATTCAAACTCAATTATCTCTCCATTTTTTCCAAACAACTCACATATGCCTTGCTTTTCAACCTGATGGACTGACACTATGTTTCTAATTTGGAAAAGGCACTTGTAGGTGCACTTGTATAGTTTAGGTCTAAAAATAAATGTAAAAGACCTTATTGATATTTTAAAATTAAATTGACATTAGTATAGGTTATTTAACATCATATTTATACACTTCACATGCACTTGAGCTTCTCAACTGAGTCCTTCCCTGCTAAACTGAGACACCCTGCCTAATCGACCCCTGTAGGTATAGTTATATAGTTTAAGCTAAGATCATTGACTAAAGGCCCATTTGTCTGATTTCATGATCATATAAAATTTATTGACTCATTATTTCACTTTGATTATTCCTTCTCCATCATTTTGAAACATAGGCATGATCACTATTTATCAAAGTTAGGCACAATCTGCTGTAGGTTAGAATAGAATCTTGTAGGTGCTAGTGCTTATTTAGGTCTTAAGACAATGCTAAAATAACCTTATTAAATTATCCATAGTAATTTAAAAATTATTATCATCATATCTTGATGTTTGAACCAAAAAAACATTTATGAACCTCACTTTCGTTGATGATTGCCCACACAATCATACAATTGGATATAGGTACATATGAGCTATCTTTTAGCTTTCATCATGGTTTCTATAATGCCTTATTTGGATTATTGAAGTCAAAAAGTGTTAACTCAAGTTTTTATCCATCTTAAATATGCCAAAACATCACAAGGATATAATGCTTAATCCACTATCTGCATTCTTTGTTTTAGGTGGACATTTTGGGAACTAAGACAACCCTATAAGTTGCCCTAAGAGTCTAAAAGATAGTAGATGAGCCTCTCTTAGTTATAGTTAGGTCATTAATATTTAATTACTACAAATAAGACCATTCAATCATGAGAAAAGGTTTATATTCCAACTTTAAATGGAAAAAACACCTTGGAGTTCAAAACATGTAGTTATTACTGCTTAAAACCAATGTCTAAAAGTGCATATTTAAGGTCTTCAATAGTCATTTTCCATTTATCACCTATCCTCCAAGCCTGGAATAGTCATTATCCCTACTAGAGGCTTAAAGGTGAGTGTATTAGGATGCATGAAGGACATTTGTAACCTTATCACAAGATCTCAACAAAACCTCTTAGACCTCTATTTTGTAATTTGGGGGAGAAAGGGCCTAAAAACTCAGTCATCATTATTTGAAGTGATTCTCAACATTGTCAATCAACCTATCAATCCCAAAAGGTCTATCATGATTTTTATAACCTGATATGACCTTAAGAAGGTTCAAATACTAGCTTCAACACTTCAAAATAGCCTCTTGACTTTCTATCAAGATCACCTGTAGGTAGACATGATCAAGTACAGGGAGTTAATATGAAGATATTCAAAAAACATATGATGTATGCACATTTAATAATTTCCACTCCTATTCTCCTCCAATGAATGTTTTGAAACCATGGGATCTCTAATCAGGTTTCAAAACCTTACTCTCAATGTGATTATCCTCTTCCAAGCACCTATAGGTGAACTTCCATTACTGATATTGAGTACAAATATGAATAATGTTCATTGCCATAGCATTTTATCTACTATTTTAATGATCACTTAAATATTTTAATTCTAAGAGGATAAATCACAACTCTTAAACCTTCATCACACTTATACAGGCATCCCCATAACCTTTACAAGCATAACTAAGTCTGAAGAGTAGATGGGAATTAACTGAGTATGACTATGGACTCAAAATGGGATCCAAGTATGATTTTATGAGAATAATAATGAATTAAATGTGATAAAAATAGTATGGAAACATGATGATGGACCTATCACATCCCTATGAAACCATAAACACGCATGAAGTTCCTAAAAACGGTGAAAACTACCTGTAACTTAGAATGGTGTATATTTTTGCAGGTTTGAGATATTTGACTCATCCAAAAAAAAATGAAAAAAATAATTGATAATATTATATAAGGAATCCAAAATCCTCTAGATTTAACATCATCAACTGGTTCATACAGACTTTCCAAAAATGGAGTAAAACCCATAGGGTGCATGAAATAACTAACATAAAAGTAAAATCAGACTCATGAGAATGGTTTATGAAGCACAAGATACCATAATTAAAAATATTAATATTTAAATATATGTATATAAGTGTAATAAAACCTTTCATAAACATTTGACTTGAAACCTTTTTAGCTGTCTGTACTGTGCAAAACCCTAAAGGTCACTTCTGCATGTCTAAGAAAGCAAAGATGGAACAAGATAGTTTTAGACAAAAAATGGAACTTTAAAATAAAATGAAACATTTATATGAGTTTGGGTATTATTAATGGACATTACATGAGTTTTTTCCATGTGGCACACTTCCCCATGGGTCGTACAAGTGCCATTTTCTTCCCCTTTCCCAAGAAAGCTATCTTTCTTCTAATGAACCTATAAAGTTTAAGTTATATCAATTTATTAAGACCTATAAAGATACGTGGGATGTTAGATCATGTTTTATAACCTTCACACTTCTCAAAAAATCCATACAACTCATTAAATGTTCAATTTTGACCCCTAAAATGACTTAAAAAACATGTTGGCTAATAAAATTAATGACCAAAACTAATATAACATTAAATAGCATTAAATGACCTATTATATACCTTATTACCTGGTATTAAATCCCATAAAACACTTAAAACTAATTTTTTTGCTTCAAGGGATCTCAAATTCATCTAAAGATGAAATTTAGTTAATAGTTATTGAAGGGGTTCAAATTGACCTCAAATGCCTCCTAGATTAAAATAATCATCTAGATCCTCCTATTTGGTTAATTAGGTTGAAGGGGCTATAAATATCCCTAATTTAGTTTAGAAGCACAGTTAGATTGGTACTCCAAAGGCTTTAGCCATATGTTTAAAAAGTGCATTTTATGACATCTCATGATAAAATCAGTTATATCATAAAGCATGTATGTTTGTGTCATGTAGTGAGTGTTAGGGAATAGGGATTATAATTTATGTTTTAAGGATTAGGGATTAGGGCATAGGGCTTAAAATTTATGTTTTAGTAATTAGGGCATAGGGTTTAGGTTTAAGAACCTATATATTAATGTCTAATCACTCTATGCCATGTGCTCAAACCTAATTATTATTACAAAGGATGTTAATTCGGACTAAATTGAAGTTGGTAAATAGGAAAAGTTTGTGGTTTATAATTTAGGGTATAGTGATTAGGTTTTATGGTTTATGACTTCTAGGTTTTATTGTGTATACATGGTTTAGGGTACACAGGGTCAATCACAAAGATATTTGAGGATAATTTGAATCACTTGGACCCATTTGTGACTGTAAAATGTGTTTATGGGTTGTTATTATACCATGGATGTCATCGTGTATATTGAGTGAATTAGTCAAATGGGGTAATTATTCTTGTGATTTGGGCCAAACTAAGCCCTATGAACCTAATTCTTAGTCTAAATGATGTTAAGTTGGGATAAAATGATTGGTTCAGGGTTTAAAGAGTTTATATTTATGGTTTAGAGTTTAGGGATTAGGAACTTTAGGGATTAGGTGTTAGGGTATATGTTTTAGGGTATATAAGGTACAATCATGATGGTGATTGGGGAAATTTTGAGCTCCTTGAACCTAGATTTGTGAGTAAAGAATGTGAATTTGGGATCAATTATCCCCCACATCATCACAAATGGAGCCTATGAAGATAATTATTGTAATGATTGATGAAATTTTAACCAAGTTCATCCCTATGAACCTAATTCTTACTATATATAAAGGATGTTAATTGGGTTTAAATTGATCCTAGGGGCCTACTGAGCCTCAATGTAAGGAATTTCATCCATATGATCTCAATTAGGGATCCAAGTACTCACCATATTAAAAAAATAAGTATCTATTTAATTTGATATCCACAATTTGGTCCAAAGGAGATATGTACAAGAAATTGCATTCATATATAATGGAAATTGGGGTTTACTTGGCCCTGATTACATACCATATTGAACCAATCAAGTCTTCCATAATAGATGATACAAAATTAGGCCTGATTTAGGCTTACCCAAGGAATTGTGTCAACATAGTTTTAATTAGGGACCTAATTACAGAAAGTATTTAATTATTTGAGTGTTTGATTCAATATAATATGAAATCAGGACCAATTAAACCCTCTGTAAGGAATTGCATCCATCTAATAAAAATTGGGATTTTGATTATGCACCAAATTCAATTTAAATAATATTTCATTCAATATGATATGAAATTTATTCAAGATAAGCCTTGTGTAAAAAATTTCATCATTCTACTATCAACAGGGGGCTCTGTTGGTCCCAAATACATAACATATTGAATCAACCAAATACTTAGTTTAGTGGAATATGGAATTATGGCCAACCAAGGTTCATGCAAGTAACTGAATACATCTAATGTCAATTGCAACTTTGTTTGACCTTGATTGTAAACTATATCTAGCTAATCATGTATTTTATTTTATTTTATTTTATACATAATTTGGGCCGACTGAGCCCCATGCAAGTAATTTTGTCCATATAATGTTCTAGTTGGGTTCCGTTAACCCCGATTGCGAACCATATTGAACTAATTGAGTTTTAGGTTCAATATGATATGCAACTGGGGCCACTCAATTCCCAAGTAAGGAATTACATCCATCTAATGTTGTTTAGGGCTCTAATTACACCATGTTAAATCAATTGATATTTTTTTCAATATTATACAAATTGAGGACAATCAAATCCTATGTAATTAACTTCCTCTACCTAGAATATATATTAAGGCATTTTCACCCCATGCAATGAATTTTATTCATCTAATGTCCATTATGAATATTTTTTCCTAATTACACATCATATTTAACCAATCAAGTATTTTATTTAGTATAATTTGTAATTAAGAGTAATTGGTCCTTGTGCAAGGAATTCCTTCAATATAATGTCAATTAAGACTTTGAAGCACACCATATTAAACTAATCAAATATTTAGTTTAATCTAATACACAATCAGGGTTAAATGAGTCCTGAAAAAGGAATTACATCCATATGATTTCAATTGGGTCTCTAATTGCACACCATATTATAAAAAACCAAGTATTTAGTTTAGTTTGATATGTAGTTGGGGCCAACCAAGCTCCATCCAAGGAAATTTGTCTATCTAATGTCAATTTGGGATCTTTTGGCCTAATTTCATATCATATTGGGATCAAAGGAACAATAAATTTATTCATAAGTTAATACATCTCGAATTATCATTTAATGCTATCAAATCTTGACAAGAAAATTGGTCCCAAACAATAATATTAATCAACCAATATTTGATCTTAAAACTACTAGGTCTAATGGATCCTATTTAGGGTTTAAGGTGTTGAGAATATGTAACATGATTGTGTTATTAATGTGATCACATTATTAAGTAATGTGATCACATTATTAATGTAGTTAATAATGCAATCATGGTACTTAAATTTGAATTCATTTCTCATGCCTTTTGGCTCAAGAATGGCTTAGATTCCTAAGCCAAAGGCTTGGACTGTCAATGTACAACCAAGTTTTGAAAGGTATGAAAATAAACAACAAATTTCAATTTTGATTGTTAAATACACTAAGAATTTCAATGTGAAAATTCAAAAACATGATATCATCGGGATGAGCACACTCTCTTTTTTCCAAAAATATAATTTTTATACGTTTTGCACTAATTTAAGGTTTTTAACTATGTTGATTTCTATCTATCTTTGTTTTAGGCTACTACGTGCCATAAACAAACATTCCCATACACATTCATGTAAAAAAAAATTTGTTGTTCCAAGTGAAAATCAAGTTATATGGTGACCAAGTAGGCCTAATTCTACACACATTCAATAAAAAAAATTATATTTTTAAGTAGTTATCTATGTTGCATGGATGACTATCTATTTCTTTATCAATTTTTAGGATCTATTTGCTTGAAAAATTCATAAAAAAAGTATTCATTAAATAAATATAGGTGACCTACTAGAAGATCTTATCTAAATTTTACCTGAAAGGTTTTAAATAATATTAAACATTTTTAAAAAATGGTACTCAACATGGCCATCTATCTACTATGTTTTCTAAAAAAATAAGTTGCTCTTAAAATTTTAGATGTTTGACCAAGTTATACTTAACCATTTTTAAAAAATAGTGTTTTGGAAACTAGACTCGAAATACTACATTTCATGTTCTTACACCATCTTCAAATTTAGATTGTAGATATCTCAAATTATCTATAGAAGTTAAAATTTTTAAAATATTAGGAAAATCATATCCATGAATATACCATTTTTTTGTTGAAAAGTGATGCTGAAGTGCAGTTCACTCAATTCTATTTTTACACTATTAGTGTAAATTTAGTTTGTATGAATAGTTTTTTGTGGAGCTAAATTTAGACAGTTAATTTTTAGTTAATATATTTTTTAGAAAAAAAATAAAGCCTTAGAAAGGTTAGAGTTAGTTTTAGTTTCTATTACATGCAAATTATTATTTAAATAAATTCAAAATATTTTATTCAATAATTAGAAAAGCATGTTCACATGCAATTCTATTAATACATTGTAATTGATCTTTATTTTCAAGAAGGAGAATGATTCCAATTTTTTGAAAAAGAAGTATTTTTTATTTTAGCAATTCTTATCTCTTATGTATTATGAATATTGAATATATTTGTCTATGATTTAATTTTATTTAAAAATTATACATTTGGTATTAGAGCATGTATTTTTATTTTGGGTTAAAGATTTAGTAGTTGTAATTTTGCCAAAAATTTATCATGTCAAATTCTAACTCCTTGCCCATTCCAGAATTTGATGGAAATGAGTATGATTATTGATCTATCAAAATGATGACTTTTTTGATAGGAAAAGATTTGTGGGAGATTATTGAATCAAGTTATGCAGAGCCAGCTAATTGAAATGCCCTCACAACAAATGATAAAACAACTAAGAAGGAGGCTATGAAGAAGAATGCTCAAGCCTTATTTCATATTCAAATAGCTCTAGATAAGAGCATATGTTCATGAATAATAGGAGCAAAGAAAACAAAGGATGCTTGGGAGACTCTAAAATAAGCTTACCAAGGTAGTGATCAAGTCAAAGTTGTCAAGTTACAGACATTGAAGAGAGAATTCGAGAATTTAAAGATGCAAGAAGCGGAAAGTGTGAGTACCTATTGTGTCAGAGTAAAAGGTGTGGTCAATAAGATGGCTACACTTGGTGAAATTATGAACAATGAGGTTGTGATCGAAAAGGTGTTGAGGACTCTCACACCAAGGTGGAACCATGTTTCCATAATCATAGAAGAAAGCAAGAATTTGTCTACCCTTCAATTTGATCATCTGGTTGGATCTTTGATGTCTCATGAAGAAATATTGAGAGATTCATTTGGAGAAAGTGATGAGATAGATTTTTCCTCCAAATTACAAATCACAAAGAATGAATATACCAATAGTAGCATCAAAAGTAATCAAGGCCAAGGTAGAGGTCAAAATCAGAATTACTCAAGAGGAAATAGAGGCAGAGGTGCTTTTCGAGGAAGAGGTGGTTTCAGAGGAAGAGGTAGAGGCTGATTTGATAAAATAAATATCTAGTGTTATCATTGTAATAGGTATGGCCACTTTAATTATGAGTGGAGATTAAAAGAAGGTAATAATGGTAAAAGCATTCATTATGCTCAAAAAGGTGATCAGAATCCTCTAGATAATTTATTTTTATCTTATGGCAAAGCTGAAAATATTTCTAAAGATGTTTGGTATTTAGATTTAGGATGTTCTAACCACATGTCAGGGAATGAAAAACTTTTTTATATAATGGATAAAATTTTTAAATCCAAGATTAAACTTGGTGATGACAAATCATTGGAGGTTGCTACAAAAGGAGCTATGGAAGTCCATACAAAAGAAGGTATGAAGAGTGTTAAAGACATTTATTACATTCCAAATTTAAAGCATAATTTGTTGAGTGTTGGACAATTATGTGAGAACAATTATAAAGTTGTATTTGAAAATCAACAATGTATAATTTATGATAAGAATCAAGGAAATAGGGTGGTAACAGTTGTTCCTATGACAAAGAATAGGATGTTTCCATTGAAGTTTGGTGAACATAATAAGAACCTTGTCAATATGGCATATGAGGATACAAGTTGGTTGTGGCATAGTTTGAAGATTCTAACATCAAAAGCATTAGTTTCTGGTTTACCTAAGGTTGAAGAGCAGAAGGAAGTTTGTGAAGGATGTGCTAAAGGAAAACATGCAAGAGAGAAATTTCTAAAAGGCAATGCATTGAGGGCCCATTATCCACTCCAGTTAGTCCATTTAGACATTTGTGGTCCTATGCAGACAAAGAGTTTGGGTAAGTCATCATATTTCATTACTTTTATTGATGATTACTCACGATAGTGTTGGGTTTGTTTTTTAAAGCCAAAGGTGAAGCTCTTGATACATTCAAGAGGTTTAGAGCCCTTGTAGAAAATGAAAAAAGGTGTAAAGTCAAATGATTAAGGACTGATAATGGAGGAGAATTTTTTTCAAAATCCCTTCAAGGTTATTGTGATATGCATGGCATTAGAAGACAACTCACCCCTGCATACACATCTCAACAAAATGGTGTAGCTGAAAGGAAAAAACATACAGTGGTGGAGATGGCACAAAGCATGCTACAAACAAAGGGATTAAGTAATTTTTTTTGGGAGATGCAATTGCTATAGCAGTTTATATATTCTCAATCGGAGTCCCACTAGTGCACTTGACAGGATGACTCCGTATGAAGCCTGGTATGAGAAAAATCCAAATGTTAATTATTTCAAAGTTTTTGGTTGCTTAGCTTATGTTCATATTCCTGATCAAAAGAGGCAAAAGTTAGATCCAAAAAGTGAGTCATGTATTTTTGTTGGATATAGTGAGGAAATTAAGGGTTACATGATTATATAATCCTCTCACTAATAAGCTTATTGTGTCAAGAGATGTGATTTTTGATGAAGGGGAAGTTTATGGTCATCAAAAAGGCCATATGGATAAGTCAAAATCTATTTTAAATGAAGTTATTATGGATGATATTGATCATGGGCAGCCCACTAATATTTCTATTCCAAGTGCTACAAATCCACCAAGTAACCCCTCATCTAGTTGTTCAATTCCATGTGTAAGTCCAAATTCAAGTCCTAGTTCTGCAAGGAAGGTAAGAAGATTGAGTGACATTTATCAAAGGAGTTCAAATCAAGCACATGAAAAAAATCTAAGAGGTGAGACACTGAATTTTGATTTACTTACCAAGGCTGATTTTGAACCATCATGTTTTGAAGATGCATATACTAATGAGGTTTGGATGCAAGCAATGGAAAAAGAGATGGATTCTATTCACAGGAATGACACTTGGGAGCTTACAAAGCTTCCACATGACAAGAAGAAGATTGGCACCAAATGGGTCTACAAGACTAAGTGTAATAGTGATGGAAGTGTTGAAAGGCATAAGGTGAGACTAGTTTCTAAAGGCTTCACACAAAAGTATGGCACTGATTATGAAGAGACATTTGCACCAATAGCAAGACAAGAGACCATTAGAATGTTGATTTCATTATCAGCTCAAAAGAATTGGAGCATCCATCATATGGATGTGAAAAGTGACTTCTTGAATGGGTACTTAGAAGAAGAAGTATATGTGGAATAGCCACAAGGTTTTGAAGTGCAAGAAAAAGAAAATCATGTCTACAAGTTGAAGAAGGCTTTGTATGGCTTCAAACAAGCACCAAGAGCATGGTATGCTAGGATTGATGGATATTTTCAAGAGAATAGCTTTCAAAGAAGTAAGACTGAACCTACCCTTTACTACAAACAAGAAGGTAATGATATTCTGATTGTAAGTTTGTATGTTGATGACTTGTTGTATATAGGTAGCAGTTCTATGATGAAGAATGAATTCAAAGTTTTCATGATGAATGAATTTGAGATGCAAGATTTAGGCCTTATGAAATATTTTTTAGGAATGGAGGTTTATCAAAGGGAGAATAAAATTTTCATTTGTCAAACAAAGTATGCTAAAGATATGTTGAAGAAATGTAATGTCCCCTTTTTAGCGTGATCTTGTTTTATGATGATTAGCCTATTATGCGACCTTCGTAGGCTGATAGGATGGATAGAGGGTCATGATGGATGCTTGGCTTGGCTTTGACTAGCAGAATTTTTCCAGTTGGCTTTTGTTCGGGCTCTTTCAGAAATGTATTGAGGGAAATTTTAATATTTGATTGATTTAATTAAATATTAATTATTTAGCATATTTTCATTATGAAACCCTAATTCTTAATTATGAAACCCTAATTAGGGCAAGCACACTTTTTAGAAGATATAAGGGTTTTTTATTAGAGGGAGGCCACATTATTGAATTATGATTATTGATTATTGATATTAAAGAATTTTGCTAAGTATTTTCTAAGAAGACTGAGCCAAGGGTTCCAGTATTTCAGTTGCATTGGAGAATGTCCACTCTTCAGTGTGTGCAATTCAGAGGTTATGAGATATCAGCTGATCTATTGACAGTTCGAGGGATAGCTTCATACAAAAGTTGTCACAGAGATTTACAAGTACTATTTCATTAGGGTTTGATCTAGAAATTACCCAGATATAGATCTTTCGTATTAGCCTATATTTCTTCAGATCAGGGTCTAGCATACAGGCTGCACTATATTCTATTTGCTTCTCTACGGGATCCATACATATTCATGTAAATTCATACTGTTCTGCAGCAGGCTGGACAGTGCCACAGGAAGATCAGAGACTGACATCGGCATCCAGGAGATTGACATCGGCCAACTTCATACCGGCGTCGGTAGAGTAGATCGATTGGCGGAGATCGATGTTGATAGTATATCGATTGATGACGGCAGTATAACTGATGTCAGTGACTGTGTTTTGACATAGAAACCCATGTCGTACCAGATTTAGAGTTATTTTCAAATTTGCAGAAAGGCCAAGTTTTTTTAGACAATATTTTATATGTGTGCAAGAGATCTTTATTGTAATCATCTGAAGTGAATAAGAAGATCAAAATTTAGCTAGTTAAGAGATTATACTGCTATTCATTTATTTATTTGAATCTATTCAAATTTATCTTTCAAAATCGCATCTTTATTCATGTAAAAACATCAAAAAAAATAAGAATACACAAAAACAATCCAAAACATACAGTTTCAGAATTCAAGGGAAACAGGGGTTTCTACAAGAAACTTGATATGGTTGATTGAAAATCAGTCTCCACTCCAGTTGCTCATGGAGTTGTGTTGTGTAGAGATGATGGTGCTGAAAGAGTTGATGAGACAGCCTATAGAAGTATTGTCAGAAGTTTAATGTTTTTAACTCACACAAGACCTGATATTGCTTATTCAAATTCACTTATTTCAAGATACATGATAGAGCCATCAGAAATACATATGAAGGAAGCCAAGAGAATTTTGAGGTATGTGAAAGGCACTCTAGATTTTAGTATTCATTACTACACTTCTAAAAGGTTTAATGTTGTTGGTTTTAGTGATTCTGATTGGGGAGGTAGTTTGGATGACCAAAAGTCAACATCTGGAAATTGTTTTTCTTTTGGTTTTCGTTTGATTACTTGGAACTCAAAGAAGTAAAGTACAGTTGCCCTTTCTTCTATAGAAGCAGAGTATGTTGCGCTCACTTCAGCAGGGACACAAGCATTATGGATTAAAAAAATTCTTGAAGAAATTGGAGAGATTCAAGTTTAGCCCATAGTTATTTTTTGTGATAATATTAGTGCTATTAAATTGGCCAAGAATCCAGTCCATCACAGTAGGACAAAACATTTTGATTTAAAGCATCATTTTATTCGAGATTTAGTGCATATGAAGGTAGTAGAATTGAAATACATCAACACTGAAGAACAATTGGTAGATATCTTCATGAAAGCAGTTGCAACAGATTAGTTTTTGACACTCAGAGATCAAATTGTGAGCCCGCTCAACATCAAGGGCGAGTATGTTGAAAAGTGATGCTGAAGTGCAATTCACTCAGTTCTATTTTTAGACTATTAGTGTAAATTTAGTTTTCATGAACAGTTTTTTGTGGAGCTAAATTTAGACAGTTAGTTAATTTTTAGTTAATATATTTTTTAGAAAAAAAATAAAGCCTTAGAAAGGCTAGAGTTAGTTTTAGTTGCTATTACATGCAAATTATTATTTAGATAAATTTATAATATTTTATTCAATAATTAGAAAAGCATGTTCACATGCAATTCTATTAATACATTGTAATTGATCTTTATTTTCAAGAAGAAGAAGGAGAATGATTCCAATTTTTTGAAGAACAAGTATTTTTTATTTTTGCAACTCTTATCTCTTTTGTATTATGAATATTGCATATATTTGGCTATGATTTAATTTTATTTAAAAATTCTATATTTTTGTCTCTCAACTTTATATTGATTCCCAACATAATTAATCTTAATCAACAATTGATTTTATAATAATAAATTCTTACCGATTCTGCTTTTTTTAATCAAAGAATTTAAAATTACCCATATCGTTATTGTTCCCTTTGATTATTTAATTTAAGACTTGATAACCATCCAATCACCCTAAACTGCTTTTATGCCATGTTTACCATCTGTATCGTCTTAGTAAATAAAACTTATTGATATTGGAATTAACAGGATTCCAGCTCAAAGCCTAAGATCCTCGAGTCTTGACCAATTCTATGATTTAAAAACATTTGCTTTGCTTTGCAATCAATATATAGTTTCTCTTTAAGTCTCCGAAGATATTTTAATCGGATTAAATAACTAATTGTTTAAAACAACTGACAACAGAAAGCATGGCGACCAAAACCCAAGGAGCAATATTTGCCTCACTGACAGAGGCAGTACAAAGCACCCGACGGCTATGTAATACTAGTACAACAAAAATGAAAAATATAATGCAGCCACTGACGTGTTTAATTATAGGAAGCAAAAGATAAAAAATGACATCAAAATCTGAACCATTCACAAAAATTGCCTAGTTGAGGTAACCCTCTTGAAAGCCAAACGCTAGAAGAAAACAACAGCCAAATCTTCATGGTGCCAATCATGGCAGATGATGTATGTCCTACAAGCCCTTGCACGAGAGAGGCATGGGGAGTGGATGGAACAATATTGACAGCGTCCAAATTTATTGAACCCAAATTGTGAAACATCATACATCGTGCACATCAAGCCCTCATTAACCCTCATCACGGTACCAAATTAAACAAGTTAGACCAACTAAACATATGGTTTCTGTACTTAGTGCTTAACGAATCCTTTAGAAGTTTGGGTTTGTAGTTTAGAAGCACACAAAGGTTGCAACAAAAACATCTTTAATAACATAAAATCTCCTTGCAAGGACTACATAGCTTATCACCAGAAGCTGTAAGACTCTGATATTGACCTATTACTGACTATATAATGATTCGGACGAAAAAAGTTCTCAAAGGCAAGAAAAACGGTTTCTCCACTTGCTCTCTGACCCATTTTCATGTGGATAGGCCTTTCCAAGGAGAGATGTGAAGCCCTTGGTACCATTGATATACTGGTAATAAACAAAAACTCCTTGCCTTCCAAGCTAAAACCATAACTAAAAAGAAGGCATCACAAAATTGATATGACTATTCTCGTCTCCTTAAGTTATTTTGGCAGAGGCACACAAACTTCCATGGATAGAAACACTCTTGTTGTCCAAATCTACAATCGTTAATGGAAGAAGAGGTGATGCAAGCCTTCATCTATTTAGTAAGACTAATAATTTTAATCGTGAATCCACAACCCTTAATGGTGTTGACTAACACCTTTAAATTATCATTTATGATTGGCTCATCTAGTAGAGAGTACTCTGATCCAGACCCTTAGTACCCTTGTATAATACTTTCATTAAGCTCTAAACCAAGTCATCGGATACTCCGGAGTGCTGCTGCCGTATCCATATACACATATCCAATACGTATCCAGATACAGATACATATCTGATACACTAAAACTTTCGCGTTTCATCTAGGTATGGCTCAGATACAACAATGCATCCCTGTTGCAAGACTGATATGACTCTTTGTTCATTTAAATAAATATAAGATGCATTTCTCGAAAACACAAAACCAGAAATTCCTAACTTCATGTGCTCAAGAAGTTGTTTTGCAATCAACCTTGGCTAGATTATGATTTGTACAAGTGGAAAGTGAACATAACTACATTTTAGCCAAACAGACTTCAAGACACATCTCGGACTTGATAATGACTCAATGAAGCCAAAGAATAATATTACTAGTGTTACTTGACAAATACTAGGGATAGCTCTGAAAACAAAATCAAAAACTACATAGAGAATAGGATTTTTATCATTCCATGACAAATGCACTCAGTAAACATCAAAATAGACACAAAAAGATGTATGAAATAGGCAAATGTCACTATAATAGAATGCACGTCATCAATATAAAGGTATTTGTGTATTCAATGCATGTTATTATATTTCTTTGGATGCCTGGCAAACATACATGCAACTAAAACTCCAGAAAAACTTAACTGAATAGTAAAAGAAAACTTGACACATTTTGAAAAACATTGGCAATAACTCCCGAAAGAGTTGACTCTGCACATTTCAAAAAGTAGAGTAAAATACAGGAGTACTTGGCCACTCACAAAGTGTATTGTGACCATGAAAGTCTTTGTAGGTCAATGCCCCAAAAGCATTTACAGCTTCATTTGAGAACGATGGTATGCTGCTGGTGCTGAAGGTACAATATGACATATAGAATCAATCGCAGTATAGAACAGAAAATTTGCATCAAAGAAAGAGTGAAATAGCCAAACAGACCTGAATACATGAAATAGTCAACAGAGCAGAAGGAAGATAGAAAATAAATCAGTGATTGAAAACAAAATTTATACAGTTGGAATTGCACATGGAAAAACAGATAGACAATTCTGCTTTTAAAACCCAAGTGTCACAGATTGACGCAGAGTATGCAAGCAAAATGGCATCTCAGAAGAAGTCACCAAGGAGACACCTGAGGCTGCCAAGCAAATGAGAAGAGCCCATAAGGAACATGATTGGTAACATAACAGCTGCAAAAGTCTAGGAGAACAGTTTCGACAGAGGGGATTGCAACACCCTCTGCCTCATTTACGGTAGGAACTAAGGGGTCTGCATATCACTCACCAGGACAGCCTAGATACTCTTTACAGTCCATGCCTATGAGTCTCACATGTTGATTGTTCGGACTTCATTTTTTCATCACTTGCCAACCTACTTCTACATCCAAATCTATCAACAACGTGTGATTGGAGTGGATAGGAATGCCGAATCATTTCAAAAGGGGAATAGATGCAGACAATAATTTTGCCAGTATGGTTTCCATACTTATCTACATGTGCCATTAATAAATTAGAAGAAAGTGGTTCAATAAAGGAAATTATTAAACAAAGTGTAATGTACTTACACCTATTTATTTATTTATTAAAAATTGATTATGATTTTGTCATGTGCAAGCAGTTATGTTCAGTCAACACATCCACAATTATTCATTCTATATGTACTTCACTAATTGGTAATGGGAGTGATCTAAAAATTGATATGATGACCACTAATATATGGAAAGAGTTTGCATTGCCTTTGAAGACTAACCAAAGCATTCTTGTTTTCTCTCTCTATGTGCAATGTCTACACATGTAAAAATGTTGTGTGTCATGTATGTTGGATCAATCTATATTTGTTTAATATAAATCTATTGATGCTCTGAGTAGTAGTGAAAAATAAATTTTCACTATAAAGATTTTATGTTATACTAATTATTATATAATCTACTTATAGGGTTCTATATTATGACACACACACCTTTCTATGTATTTGTATTTATCTTGTAAATATCTACTATACATCTTTCTTATCCTTGCATATTTATCCATACTGCTAAATACAAGCTATAATAGATACATCTCATTTAATGTTTCAATTTTGGATACCTTTCAACATTTTGATCAACTATTTTGCTTGGTTGATTCAAGCATTTAGAACTTGTACAGTTTCAATATGATAACAATTTCTAGGCATCTGTGAAGATCTAGGAAGTATATACGAAAAAGGGTTTTTCTGTACGATGCCTGTAGTCTTTTTCAAATATGTGCTTTCAAAAAATGTAGTCTCATGGACTGCATCATTTCTGGACTAGCATAACAGGGATTTCTAATTAAGCCTTGGAGATCTTAAGCAAATGTAACTTCCTATCCATCCTCTGTCACCATCTGCATAGCATGTGCCAATCTCAGAGCTTTGGGATAGGCTTTGGAGATCCATCAAAGTTTACCGAAACCGTATTCTTTGTATGTGGAAGACACAATTTTTTACATTTGCCCAAAGAAATTGTTTTCTCGTGGACAACAATCTTTGCTGGATATACATAAAAAGGGCTTGTGAATAAGGCCTTGGATATTATTAATGAAATGCCTTTTTTTAGTGCTAAGCCAGTCTCAGTGACCTTGCCAGCATCCTACTGACTTCTACCATACTTAGAGCCCCTTGGAAATCCATACAATAAATCGTGAATATATACCAAATTTTCAAGATTAAGATACTCCACTATTTGTCAAACTTAGATATGTACAAGAAAGTTATAAAACATAAACATGGAGATGATAGGGAACCCAATACTCAAAACCAATTACCTTCTTACAAGAGATTGAAAGAAAGAGATGACTTCCAGTTTGATTATATGTTGGGTTTTAAGGACAATATTGTCTTGACTGTGGATATTTGTTATTCTGTTAATTTTCATTATTACAATAGTTTATCTATGGAAGAACATGGGTTTTTATCTCCATTTGATAACCACACTTCTCTAAATTTTTAACTCCAAAAAATATCTTCCTTTGCATAGATGTCATCAAGCTTTTGTAGGATATATTTTTCATCTAAGAATAATGAGTTAGAGTAGTTTTCTGATTGGATTGACTCATTGATGACTTCAGGATCTACCTCTATTCTCTATATTACGATAAAGATGTTTCAGAAACTATTGTGCTTGTATTATGTGATCGCTTTTATCAATTATTTTAGCTTTAACATTAATTTATATGATTTCATGCCTTGAGGTTGGTGACATTCCTGTCACCATTTTAACTTTTTTTTGGAAAGGAGGCATATTTTAGCCACATTATTTAAAATTTGAAGGAGTTCTTAGGTGGGGGATAGTCAAGGGAGATGGAGAGACTTTCATGGTAGTGATCAAATCATAATATTTTTGGGATACAAGGTTTTGAGATCCAAGGAGCTTCTAACTATGTGTATGAGACTAGGAACCTGTTGTTGTTGTAGTATCCAAACATTTAGAACTTAAACAATATAACTAAATTTGGAGCCAACACAACAAGAAACTAATAACGGTCTCAATATCATTAAGGCCATGGAAAAAACTATAGTTTCACAGAGGGAGATGCTGCACTTTCAAGAAGTACACCTATAGAAGAGTAAGAAACTGTGCCATAGCTAATACAACTATACCTGGCAGAACTAAAGCAACACCTTCATCCATGTCATCATCTTGGAAGAACAAGTTGATTTATTTTTGGTAATCAGGAATCTATATTCTTGCCCTTTCCAAAAGCAATCGGAAAAAACCATCGATGGTGTCCAACTTTGCGTCAATCTACTTATTATCAATTGGAAAAGTTGTATACTCAGCTATTCCTTGAGCTTTATAATCATTAATTGTAGAATACAAGACGTAAAAGAACCTATTTACATCAGTAAGAAAATTTCTAGCCAAGATCCTTGCCAAGTTGAAGAGATTTGAGTGAGCCATTGTGTGTGTTGTCCTTGCCAACAAAGAGCTACTTCATGCTGCCCGATTAGAAATTTTTGTCCTCAACATTCATCTCAAAGCGCTCCTTTACCAATTTCAAAATCCACTTTAAAACTCCATGATTGAGGTTCAGGAGGCTGAAGATTGATTATTTCTTCATGGGCTCTATTCTAATTTAAAACTTGTAGGGTTTTTTATGAAATTAGGTTGCCAAACAGTCACATGCACCAAAGCTTTAAATTTTTTTGAAATTCATTAAAAAATAGATTACTTATTGTAGAATATACAATGACAGATGGCTTACTCGAGGATGTGAGCTACACGATAGTATGCAAAAATTCTTTAAGGTGGTCTAACCAATGTGGAGGAAGTGTAGTTTTCACTTCTTCCTAATTATTGTTCCCATATTAAAAAAAGAACACTATTTTTTTCACCCAATTATAATTATTATCTCAAACTATTATCTCAAAAGACCTCCTCCATGTAGTAGTGATAATGCACATGTTGTATTTAACGGTTGTGTGGAGTGTGGCATTCATGTGGAGTCAGATGATTTCCCTATGCATTTGATTAAGCCTACTCTTGTTGCTTGATTTTTTAGCTAGAAGCTTATACAGTGGGGCAAAGGCCTAGGATTCATTTCACAAGAGAAAAAAAATGGAGAATATTTGGTTGACAATTGGTCATAGATCTGTTTTAGATGCTCAGTGGTTTTTTAAAGTAGGTTTCTCAGTTTGGTTAGTTGATGGACTTGACTATGGTGGGATACTACTCCCACTAGTTACAGAAAGGTTGATGGGGGATTTTAAAGCATCTAGCTGGTCATTGTGGAATCATTGTGATTGTGGAAATTGATGAGGATGAGGAATTTACGTACTTAGTGATGGAGTTGTGCTCCAATAGAGATCTCTTTGACAAGATCACTAAAAGGAAAAGATTTGGGGAAAGAGAGGCAGCAATAGTGTTTAAAAGTTTGACGGAGACCATCAATTGTTGTCACCAGGGTATCACTCATCGAGCTATCAAAACCAATAATATTTTCTTTTTTGATCATCTCTCTTTCCCTCATCACATTAAATTTGCTAATTATAGCTAAGCTTCTTTATTCTCTCCAAGAATTGTATTTTTTCAGCATATTCACATTATAAATTATTTTTTTGAGTTTTATTTATTTGCTCTGAAATACAATGGGAAAAAATGAGAAAAATAGTGAGGACTCCATATTACATGGCCCCTGAGGTACTAACGAGTATCTTGGTTGATAATATCACGTTATAGCAAGGATTTAATATGCTAAATGCTCTGTAAAGATGAGGATACAAGATTCAGTGCCCATCAGGGGTTAGGTATGTTTATTCAATATTGCACCCTGGTGATAAGAGCTTCTTCCTTTTAAATCTCAAATCTAGAAATAAGTTATTTTATTTTTGACAATACTCGACAATAAATTATTTTTGAACTAGTTAAATTTTAGCAAATTTAAAATGGTTATTTTTTGACAGGACATCCATGGACAATGGAGAACTATTTTTAAGACCAAAACAAGGGATTCTTTATTTTTAATGATGCTAAAGAGTCCACACAAAGAAGATAATAAGGGAAAGAATATTTTGATAAGGCATGGGGGTTCAATTGTTTGCCATAACTCTCAAAATTGGTGACTCGTGTTTAATATTATGCGGATCATCTTTGTGAATGCACCTACTCTAGATAATAATGGTACAACCAAAGGTTAGATTATTTTGCTTCTACTATTGATTTCTCTTGTCATTAACTATAATATCCTACATCTTGTGATTATTTGTAATTTAGGTTCAGCGAGCTCTATTCTCCTTTGGAAAACATTATGTGTTCCTTATCCTATACTATCACAATTTTTTTTCTATGTGGAAATTGATTAAGTGTATTGGTTAATGTTGAAACTTTATCATATCAAATCTATTGAATAGATAATCATATTTTCTTTTGTTGTGTTCATAATCAAGTTTGAGAGTTATGGAATAATATTAACTCATAGAAAGTTGTGCTCATAACATTAGATTTGTTGTGTTCATAATCATGCTCAAGTTTATACCATGCGAGAGAATAACTCTCAAGTTTATGAATATATGTTACATTGCCCAATCTTGGTCCAATAAACAACTTTTTTGTAACATATCTAGGTAAGTCATATAGAGAATAATCTCACATAGTGTATATTAAATCATTCATAGATGATGTGGTTCAACCCGATGTTGGCTCAAGTGGTCCAAAGATTTTGTTCTAAGTACGCTCTATTATAGAGAATATAAAAACTAAGGAATAGTGACAACAACTATAGAGCAAGTTCAATGGCCTAGTTATTAGGTAATGAACATTTCTAATGCTCAAGTTTATACCATGAAAATAAAAGATTTAATAAATTTTAAATTAAATAAATTATTTAGCAGACAAATTGCATTTAAAAAGAGTTTTAGCACTTATTTTAAAAGTTTTGATTACTTTTTAACAAAGAATATGTATATAATAATATTAATAATATTAATATATTAATAGTATATCTAATATTATTTATTAATTTATAAAAAAAATATAAATATATATTTTGTATAAATGTTTAATATTTAACACAAAATTTTATTATTTATTGTAGATAATATATACTATATTTTTTTTGGTTGATTATAATATAGACTATATTAATATAACATATTTTATTTTATTCAATACACAGTACCATAATTAAATCACTCGTTCACCATTTAAATTAGAAAACTACCAATACTTTTGGGGGGTTATTGTGTATACACCTTAGACTTTCCCTTTCATACCTTTTGGTTATTATTTATACTCACTGGAAAACAAAGCATCTCTTCCCTAAAAAGTTTAATACCATACAAAAGAACACAAAATTACATTTTTTACCATCACTTCCACAAAAATAATGATACAAGGTAAGTGTCCATGGATTTCAAGTGAGATATGAGGTAAGCATCGATGGGTTCTAAGAGAAAATTGCTAGGTAAAGCTCATTTATATTGGGGCATTCAATTTTTTGCAGGTTACCAAGTAGGGATTTGGGGAACCGTCATCCTATGTCACTATGTAGATCCAAAGAAGTGGAAAGCAAAGTTTTATCTCTTGTTCTTCTTGCTAAGGTGATTTTCTTAATATGAAAAACTATTATCAATTATTTTATATACACTAGATAAATCTATACTACTATATGTTGCACTGGTCGGATCTAGAATGATTTCTTATTTTATACACATTTGGTGTTCAAGTAAACATGAATTTATAATAAGATTTGTATTGATGATTTGACATTCACACAAGCTTCAAGAAATGTTCATTTCCTAATGCATGTTACCTATTGAGATGGAGTGATTGAACTAGGTATAACAAATCTTATAAATTATTGAGTGATTACATTTATTATGTATCAATTATCCCATTATTGATCATCTCATCTATTTACACTTAAAATGTGGTAATTGTTTAATTCCTTGACCATATTTTATTGATCTAGATTTATCTAAAGTGTGAGGGTTTTATTTTCTTGTAGTCATGATTATTATCAGTTTGTTATTTATTTATTGCTTGAATACCCTACCTATAGATTTATGAATTGAACTCAATTTATTTGAGGTGGACAAATGTAGATAGAAGAAATTAAGGTCAAAGCATTTGAAATTAAGGGCAAAATAACTCTACTTGACATTGGACCAAAGTCATCACACTTTATATAGATTTGATGAATTTTAGTCTGAAAACATAAATATGGAATTGGAATTTAGGAGTCTTCTCAAAATAATTTCCATGTTTGGACTGTTCTTGTTTGACCTATGGTAACATTGATAAATCAAGCTATTATTTGCCACTAATTTACTTTGATTCTGGTAAGAACCATTGAAACTTGTAGCATTGACACACACACGCACACTCATGCACGCATGCTTGCGCGTGCGCGCGCGCGTGCACGCACACACACACACACGCACGCGCACACACACACACACACACGCGCGCGCGCGCGCGCGCGCGCGCATGCATGCATGCACCCCTGCATGCTTGCACACATGTGCACACTCATGCATAGAGGACTAAGGCCCTTTCACTATATATATTATATTATAAGTGCATAGGATATATTTATTGAAGGGGAATATTAGTTGCTTACTATTCTGAGATGCATGCTTATGAATTGTATGTAGGTATTCTCAATAAAAACTAGACAACGACTCAACATGTCTGATAAAAAGAAAGTATATTATTATTTTATAAAGTATTTTAGATAAATTTGCGTAGATATTTTTATTACCTTCAGTCTCCTATAAGACTCCTCATAAAGTAAAATACATTATTCTCCACAACTCAATATCTCCATCAAGATATAAAAGAAAAGTAGAAGAACATACAAAGGTTTTACCCATATGGAATAATATGCCAAAATATTATTGAAAATAGTATGAAGAGTATTAATCATAACCAATTGGATGAATGTGCTCAAGCGAGAGTTTAGGAAATGATGGATTCCTTATGTTCTTTTACACAATTGTCAAATATTTTAAATTTATTTTAATGGCATCTTTTAATATGTGATGCAATTATTGTTTCAATTATTTTTTTTCACATTTTTAAGTGAAGTTTTTAGATATAATTTGTATTTGAAATTTTTAATAGAGCATTTATTTTATAATCCTCCAACTTTCCTCACACTTTTAGGACAATTGTTAATATATAATAACCATGACATATGCTAGAATTTATTCTTATCAATTATATATATATATATATATATATATATATATATATATATATATATATATAAAAGTTAAGAAATAGAAATTTACAATTTTAAAAAATACAAATCAATAATCCTACCTCATAGTTATTGATTCGTATCACCTTTTATTCAGGAACCAAGCAATAATGAGTTGAAATCCTCGCTGCTTCAAAGGTCTCATTGTTGTGGTGGTTACTCTTCTCACCAAAATAGTTCTTGTATGAGGAGGCACTGATAATATCCCCTCGGGACCCATGGAGATACCTTGAAGGCTTCCACTGCAGAATAAATGGGGCATACCTTGCTAAAGGTATCCTCTGCTAATGTTTGCTAGGCCCTGGTCTGTACTCAATGGCACATGTGTAGTGATGTTGGCTTCCAAATCCAATCTCAATCACACAACAATAAACAAAACCATCATTCATTCGATCCGAGGCATCTAGTGTGTATCCTAATTTACGTATGAAAATCGATGGCTAATCAGATGGTGTGTTTTCTCTTGCCACGGCTAATGGAAGAATCTGACGGTGTCTTCTGTTTTCATTATTAGGAGATCAGATTTGTCTTCTGACTAACATAAGGAATTCATTGTCTTTTTTTAACGTTGATAGATGTTTATTTATTGATCGTATTGAGCTTTCTGTTCTATATCTGATCCACGGTCGTCATTTAAAGTTCGAGGATCAATAAGACCGTGTTGCCTTGCTGTTGACATGTGACATTGGTATATGAAAATACATCATAGGGTTCAAAGCTCTGTTGGTAGGGATGTGTTGGCATGCCCATGACTACATAGCATATAGGGAATGGTAGTTATTTATCTATTTGATAGTATTAAATTCTTATGTGTTGGATTTTAGTATGTAAACATGTAAAGGATCGTTTGATACATTAGTAAGTCAAATTGATATTTTTATTAATGGTGTTTTAAAAAAATCTAATCGATATATGGGTTCGTTATATATGAGGACAAGTTTGACGATTCGTTTTGATAGATCAATGCACATAAGTTAGAAACTGGGTATGTAATTATTGTAAGGTGAGTTAAACTTGAATCAATGTCTTTGGATGGATAGAAGAGGATATTTTTTATATTTCAATTTTGTTTCTAATATTTGTGTATCATAAACTTATCTACAAATCTACAAGGTCATGATTTGCCAAAGCCATCTTGTGTTACCCTCAGCGAAACCAATGAAGAGGATATTTTTTTATCTCAATTTTGTTGCTAATAATAATGTTAATTTTATAGCAAAATCTAAGATGAATAGTTCTATGAACAGACTCTTGCCCAAGTCCAATTCAAAACCACTCTACACTTACACCCTATCGACCTTGCTCGCCAAGATCTAGTATAACTTTTGCTGAGGCTATCATTCCCCCTACCCATCTACTAGGTCTCAGGACACATGTCAGTCTATTATACCTGCTTGTAGGACAAACACATAGACAGGCTTGTCCAACTCTCCCATTGGCTGCATTCATACCAAGAATGGCAACCCTGCTTATTTGTCCTCCATCGGCTAGGATGTAATGGCGATAGGGGTTGAAGACGGGACGGTTGATAGATACAAGCTAAGCTCTTTCACCAACATTGTCTCTTGTAGGTCATCTTTTAGAGCAGACCCCAAACCCCTTATCCTTGTATCTCCAAACCCAATGGTGGTTTTTGATGAGGAGGAATCAAGGCAAGTGATTAAATTAGAGGAATACTTCTTTGCCAAAGGTGTCATCTGTAGATTTGTTGATCACTAGCCAAAACTTCATGATCTCCATGCCTAGATATTGAAGCATTAGCAACCCCTCCTTTCAGGTAAACATAAAATTTACCATTGTGATAAAAGCTTCTTTATTATTGTTTTTTGCAATATTAAGGACAAGGAAAAGATTCAAAACCAATTATGGAGTTTGAATGACCACCCCCTAGTCCTAAAACAATGGTCCCTAGCCTTCAGTGCCCTTACTAAATCTCTGCATGTTAAACCCATATAGGTTTGCCTTCCCCATCTCCCTCGATAAATTTGGATTGAATCCAGTCTAAAGGCTATAGGTAAATCATTGGGTGAATTTTTGTAAATGCACCCAAATAACAACCAGTTTTCCATTACTACGTTCATTAGGATTTTGGTGAATATAGATAGCTCCAAAAATCTTCTTAAAAAATTTTCTTTGCAAGTTAGAGACTACACTTAGTCTCAACCTCTTGACTATGAAGGGTTGTTATTTTATTGCCATATTTATTTTGACACTAAACACTTAACCAAAAAATGCAGTCTCCTCAGAAAAATGAAGGATTCATCTTGGTGGAAAGACTTCACCCTAAAAAAATTTAGAGTATCTTATTACTCATGCTTGTTAGTTTTGTCCTATGTGGCCCGAGTTTGTCCCACATTGCCTAGTTTATCCTACATCTTGTTTGCCTTGACTATATAAACAAGTGATCTACATTATAATATACATGCTTTACAATATTTTTCAGATCTCATTGTGTGTATAAAAATTATTTTGTTTACAATTGGTTTTCTCCTTTTGATTGTATGTTGAAGAATCAATGGTTGTAGTAATGAGCCATTATAGAGATCTTAGTTGAAGAGTTTTGATAACTATTTCATGGTACCATAGCCACCTTTCAATCGTGATTACTCAGCTAATATACAATCATTATTCAGTTGGTAGATTTTTGGCAATACAAACATCTTGATTGGATATGTTGGCAATTTAGTTTGTGCATTATTCTTACATGTTGAAGCATTGGATTAATATTACCATTTCTTTGATAGCATACTAGAGTTTTGTATTAGCATTTGCCATAATATGTAGATCTCTTACATCAATTTTATCTCAGCAAAGGCATTGGCATCAACATATGTTTAGAGGTATCTTTTTTATTTTTGGTAATCATTTTTTGTAGATCTAGGCCATGGCATGTCTTGCTAAGACCTGCATGTCATTCTTTTCGCCAGTCTCCTCCTTTTCATCATCTCATGACCTGTTAAAACCTCATGATCTACCCAACCTACCTCCACAACAATATTCACTTTTTTTGAACTTGGTTGATAGCTTCATTTGTGAAAATCTATTATTTAAACAAAAAACATTAATTTTTTTTTGTTTTTATGGGTTGGGCCATGGGAGTAGAATGCAACAGTGGTGGCTAGGATGTGTAGGGATATGGACATAGTAGGGGCAGGTGGTAAGCTTAGCATGGGATGGTGGAGGACTAGCTATAGACATTGTTGAGCGGCATAATAGGGGAGGAAAAATAGAATGTTGCGTGGAGGTGAGTTGTGTGGTGCCTGGGATTAGGCAGAGCAGCCATGAGAAGTGGTGGAGGTATGGTGGTAGACATGATAGAGGATGGAATGATCTCTATAGGGGATGAAATGCTCACTTCTAACCACCTTGGCTCATATTCCACTCTACCAGTGTGCTCACATTTCGATCTCTCACTTCCTTGTCTTCATTTTATTGGATCTCAATAAGCTAATCAATTATGTAGATATAGGAATACAAAACCTTTTGTAGCCACCAAGGTGATTTGTGAGCAGTGGATGTCCTCCATCTATGTCATTCCCAATGTGTGGTTTATAATGACCAACATCCATTATGAGATTTTAGTGCCTACATACACCTACGTTGTGTTCACAACTTGTATAATGTTGGCAACATAGATATGATGACATGACATGTTCCATGGATGTTACATATCATCCTTTTTCATCCTCCATACAATTGATCACTATCTCCATCCTCAAAAAATAGCCTACAACTGGTTGACATTCTCTTGGGTTTCTCCTTGCCATGTTTTCATCATATGATGATGCCCAACTCTTCTCAAGCTCATTTACAAATTCATTAAGGTGAATACCTTAAAAAAAATTTTGCCCTAATAGTTTTCCTTTTTATTAAAATAGCTCTAAAATAAATAAATTCTCTATTAAATAGCTTTATTAGATCTTTTTTTAACAGTTGTGTATTTATCTCTTAAAAAGAGAAGTTATTTGTGGCTTTAGCACTTATAGGGGTGAATAAGGGAACTTTTTTAACATTAGTTGGCTTGAGGAGATTCTTGGTTCCTTGATAATTTGGTTGAATGGTTGGAATAATAGGTCCACCTTAGCCATGGTATTTTTCAAAAAAATTAGAGCAAATTTTATTAAATAGGCCTCATTTACGAGAAATTGATTGCTTAATAACTTTTGATTGGTATCTCAAAATTAAGCACCATCTTTTTCAAAAGTTCATATTTTTTCATTTCTCATGCATTAGTCCTATTACACTATAATATACACTAAAATTTGAAGTGGCACATTCGAGGGGTCTCTTCGCATTAGTTATGTTGCATTGTGCTTATAGTTTGTGGTGACATTTTAGTGGTGACACGTTTACTACATTGTGAGCATTTTTTAAGAGAATTTTCATTATTTTGCATGCACCTTATCTCTTTTGTTTGTCAATGATCAAAGGGTGAGGTCTGATCTAGCAGGAGGTTAGACCCCCTCACAAGCAACACAAACTTCTTTCTTGCCTCTTTTGGATTGTATTGTTATCATTTGTTGCACTCATGGATGCATTTTTAGCTGAGTCCAAAATCATATTCTTGAGTGTGCTTTGTCATTACTATGGATTTTATTGTGCTATGGGATCTACATTATACTTCATGCATGCACTATATCAGATGCATTTTTAATTGGGGCTGACATCCTCGCATGTGGTTTGTAGGTTGTTATTTTTGGCTGCTAATTCTTTTTCTAGTGTATTTGCATACATTGTCTCATTTTTCCATTTTTCGAACTCTTCCATTAGCCCACAACATGCATTATTACATTGACACACTGGTAGTTGTGTCATGCCTCCTTGAGGCCTTTTTCTTAATGCCTTGCCTTCTTATATGGGGACATATCTTCACTCCCTTATTTTTGAAGCACCTCTCCTAATCGCTTATACAACAGTTTGACAGTCTCCTTGCATGGAGCTATTTTGGTGAATCTTAGTGTCTTCTTTATTTTTATTTGGTATTTTTTGTGTATAGATTATATTATACTCACACTAATCTATAAAGTACTATGGGAGGTTTATTTATTCAACCTTGCCTACCTTCATGCGTTTGCATACTCTATTTTGGGCACCTCTTCACTTTTTTAGTTTCTTTTCTCTTCCATCATCGCTAAAACCATCATCTTTGAGAGACCTTTATCTATATTCTTGACACCATTTTATGACAGTTGATAGTCTCCCACAACTTAAATTTTAGCTATTATTGACTTCCAGTGTCATCTAGTTTTTTTGATAGTTTGATAGTCTCTTTTAGTGTGACATGGAGCTATTCTAGTGTATATAATGTCAGCATATTTGATGTTCAATTAGTTGATTCAGATTACTCATAGAGACATTTCCTTCCACTCCACTCATTTAGTAGTATGGGGGTATGATGTACATTTTACTTCTTGGTGTTGGGCATTCCTTACACATTAAGTACGTTTTTGTACTTTCATCATCATTGACAATCTTTTTTGTTGAAGTTATTTTGGTGAAGCCAATTGTCAGTTATTTTTGTGATCAATTAGTGGATTTGGACCACTCATGAAAATTGAGTTCTTTTATGACTTGTAAGTACATAGATTGTAGACTTCTTTAGCATCAACTTTAGGGGGCTTTCTAACTCTCTCTTCTTTTTTCTCTCTTTTGGGGGTGGCAGATCGGGGGAGGGGAGCGGCAGGGAATTTTTTCCTATGAGTTTTCTCTAGTTTATGAGAGTTATATGTATTTTGCACTTTTTGAGTGTATTATAGATTTTTATTTTGTACATGGGTATCTTATTTAGTGACTTTATTTGTTGGAACCCATATGAAAATTATTACTTGATTTCATGGCCTTCTTGGTGATTTTTAAAGTGACATCAGTGTGGTATCCCTACTAGTAACTATAACGTGGTAGCCCCAGTAGTCTATATGCTCATTTCTCACCATCTTATTGAAAGGGTGTTCAACCAATATTTACTCAGGTTGATCATTCTACTTAGTACTTTAGAGTGCAGTGTTAATGTTTAGTGATCCTCATATTTAGCACCAATCCTACTTTGACTTGATTTTTATAGCAACTTGACATCCATGTACTCTGGCATGAATGATTTGCGTCCATAGGAACACATGAATTCACACTATATCCTCTATTGTTAGCCCCTAGCTTCACTTGAAGAGGTGTGTTAGAGTATCTTATTACTCATGCTTGTTAATTTTGTCTTATGTGGGGCTTTGTTCCACATTGCCTAGTTTAGTCTACATCTTATTTTTCCTTGTCTATATAAGCAAGTGCTCTACATTGTAATATATATGCTTCATAATATTTTTTAGATCTCATTGTGTGTATAGCAATTATTTTTCTCTTTTTGAGTGTATACAAAAGCATCAATGGCTGTGGTAATGAGCCATTGGAGAGATCTTGGCTGAAGAGTTTTGATAACTCTTTCAAAAAACCTTACAGTGTTGACAACAAATAAAAAATGACTTTATTTTGACAATGAAGATTCTATCTCTTCTTCGAAAGATCTTATTATCCCTATTACAAATGAGGACCTAGTTAGTCCTCCTCACTCTGAAGAAGAATTGATAGTTGATCTTATATCTCTAAGAAATATGGTGATCTTGATTGATACTTCTTCCATTCCAACATTATCCCTGGTGGAGAACCTTGAAAATGACTTACATAGGGTTGAAAATCTCAATGGTACTACAACAAAAATTAAATTCCAGCCCCTGCTTTGATTTTTTACTACTCTCCACCCCATCTGACTGAAAATAAGGAAGGGTGGTCTTTAGTTCAATAAAGGAAAAAGTGAAGAATAATAATGACTCAAACCTCATGTATGTCCCTCAAATTAGGGGGACCACATGCTGAAATTTAGAAGACAAGAGAAAAAAGGGTCAAGTCCCCTGAGTAAGATTAGTAGAAGCTTTGTGGAAGTTTCCTGGGAGAGTAAGTTTGGTTATGTTTGACTACTGATAGAAGTTTATGGCAAGTTTTTTTTTTCCACTTGCTTTGTTGTTGCTAAAAGAGGAGCCCTTTTGAGCTTTATAGTTCTATCTTTCAATCCTTTGTATATGGCTTTAGGGCATTTCAAAATCCATTTGTTACCTTATCAAATAAAAATAATGTCAAATTTTTAATCAATATATATTTTTGTATCATAAACTTATAGAAGGCTACAAGGTCATGATTTTCCAAAGTCATATTTTGCTATCTTGAGCATACCTAGCACCCACAAATATTGGTCATCAATTATTATCGATGTAAAAATTTATTCAGTAAATGAGTTTAAACCTTTTGACTTATGTATTACGACTACATCTACCTAATCATTTCAACCAATAAGCATTTACAAATATATTTATTAATTATTTTATTATTTATTGACCAACATTCCAATATTTATATGTGCTAATTAAGTTTCACCATTTTGTTACGCTCTATATTAGCCTCATTTCTTATCCACAATCTTTTAGCGTTCTCTACCAATCATTTTTTCTCCAAACTCTGTCTTTATTTGAATACAACATTTGTGTACATTTTTTGAATGCTTACAAAGCCAATACTCATTTAAACTATAAATTTATTATTGTTACATTTTTTGTACATTATATTACCCATTGTTGACATCTTGAATTAGAACCTGAGCATAGAGATTTTAATTGAAATTGTGAAAAAAATATCACATTATATATGATAGAATGAATGAGCTTAACCAGTATACACAAAATTACATGTGTATTAACATCAGCATCTAAATGAATTTTCAAAACCCTAACCCTCAACATCACACAATCACTATGAGCCCCATCAAAAGAGCTTAACCATCCCTTATCATTGTAACTCAGAATAGCCAGCCACTATTGGCAGCATCGACTGATGGCCATGTCACGCAGCTACCATGCTATGCATCAGGATTGTTTTAAGCTCATCCCTATGTTCTCAACTCACTACTTACATGGCACTTTGACCTTCTGTTTCCTCTATCAATGCCATTCACTGTGTTTAATTCCTCTCTATTTTGTCTTTTTCCATTTTTTAATAGCCATTTTGAATTTTCAACATCCCACCTAGATTTTGAAATTTGAAATTCCACCAATCTAATGCAATCAATTTTATCTTTTGTTTCACTCATTTCTACATAATAAGATTGCATAAGATTATGGAGCTTCAGAATATGTTTATAAGAACTACTCACAAGAAAAGTTCATTTGCAATATGGCGATCTTCCTTGGTTTGTGCAGACTGTAGTGAGATAAGAATGTGTAGCTGAGGTTTTCAAAAGGACAATTGGGTGGCAGGAATCCTCTCAGGCGTAGATGTTGAAAGTGCATCAGATTGAAATGGAAATCTAAGCTCACTTGATGATGGTTCCTCAAATACAAGTAGTCTATATGTATACATGACGTCATGCAAGTGTGATCTGTATACAGATATCTAACAGGGGAAGATATGCAAATCTATTTGTGCATGCAATGCACAGTTACACAACAGGTTGCACAAGTATGATCTTGAAAGATAAAACAAAGCAAGAAAATAAACACAGAACTCAAAATTCTACTGCAATCTTGAAAAAGATTTTTTTATTGATCTTTTTTTTCTTGCTATTACAATGCTGCACCCAAGGCATCTATAAATAGATTTTCTTGGCAAATTAAAATAAAAATAAACTAATTATTTAACTGCATCTAACTAAGTCTAAACTAATCCTCTAACTGCTTAAACAAACAAACTATTAACTACTTGAACTAATTGATCTCTAACTGTTTGTTAACTACTGTGCATGCATGAGAAGGAAGGAGGTGGAACAGTTAGTTAAGTTATGGATGGAGAAATTATCTCCAACTGCATTTTCTAGCACTCCCCCTTAATTTCTACCACTAACAACTTTAGCATTTACAATGCCTAAATTTTGTCTTAAATAATCAAAGGTCTCCTTTGCTAATGCCTTTGTGAATATATCTACCAGTTGATCTTCAGATCTGTAGAACTCCAGATGGATTTCTCCATTGTTCACTAACTCTCTGATAAATTGAAATCTCGTATCAATGTGCTTGCTCCTCTTATGAAAAACATGATTTTTTGATAATGCAATTCTTGATTTATTGTCACAAAATATTAGTGTTGACTCCTTCTGTGCTTGTAATAAGTCTTTCAATATTCTCCTCATCTAAGTTGCTTGACATGTTGTTGATGTGGCTACTACATACTCTACTTCAACTGATGAAAGTGTCACTATAGGTTGCTTTTTGGATGCCCATGTGACCACACCTGTTCCTAAAAGAAAGGCATGTCCAGAAGTACTCTTCCTGTCAATAATGCTACCTACAAAATCAATATCAATAAAACTAATCAAACTAAAATCATTAGTTTTGGAATATAAAATTCTATATTCTATAGTTCCTGCCATATATCTCAATATCCTCTTTCCAACTTGCCAATGTGAGTCTTTTGGTGACTCCATAAATCTAGAGATTAAACTGACCCCATACATGATGTCTGGTCTTGTAGCTGTAACATACATCAAACTGCCAACTAGTCTTTTGAATGTTGTAGAATCAACATTAGACCCTTGGTCTTCTTTGCAAAGTTGGGTCCCTGTAGTAACTGGTGTAGGTGTTGGTTTACAATTCAGCATCTTAAACCTCCTTAACACATCCTTTGCATATTTCGTTTGATAAATAAAAATTCCCTTCTCTGATTGTACAACTTCTATGCCCAAAAAGTACTTCATTAATCCCAAATCTGTCATTTCAAATTCTTTCTTCATTGCTGATTTAAATGTGTCTACAGACAAATTTGCAGTGAAAATCAAATCATCAACATACAAACACACAATCAAAATCTGACCTTCTTTGTTGATTTTTATGTAAAAAGTAGGCTCACTATTGCTTTTGTTGAATCCATTATTTGTCATGTATGAATCAATCCTACTATACCATGCTCTTGGTGCTTTCTTGAGACCATAAAGGGCCTTATTTAATCTGTAGACTTTTTCTTCATGTCCTTGCACTTCATAACCTGGTGGCTATTCTACATACACTTCTTCATCTAGGAAACCATTCAAGAAAGCTGATTTGACATCCATTTGATATACATACCATTTATTTTGAGCAGCTATTGATAAAACCATTCTAACAGTATCAAGTCTAGCAACTGGAGCAAATGTTTCATTATAGTCAACTCCATGTTCTTGTGCAAAACCTTTTGCTACTAACCTTGCCTTATGCTTTTCAACATTTCCATCTACATCAAATTTGGTCTTATAAACCCATTTGACTCCTATACAATCCTTACCTTTATTTAGATTAGTTAGATCCCACGTTTGATTTCTTTCAATGGCATTCATCTCTTCATCCATTGCTTTTATCCAATGTTCCTCATTAACTACTTCTTCATAATACATAGGATCATGAGTGAAAAGAGCAAACTTTGAACACAAATCTAACTTCTCTTCTTCTTGATTATAAATCTCATTCAAGTTTCTCATTTTCATACCTTTCAATCTTGATCTTAAAGTAGCAAGAGTTGGATCTGATTCATCACTTGTGAATTTGGAGTAGGGTGACATGCATTCCCAAATGATTCACCTTGTTCAAAGCTCCTAGGTGTTCTTATTGGAGTGCTTGTTCTTGCTTGTGGAGAGGATTGATCACCTTACAAATTTTTTTCTTTAGAAACTTTTTCATTTTGTGGAATTGGTGCTCCAATTGTGGTGGTGCTACCATCCCATGCTTCTTCTTCTTTAAATTCAACATCTCTGCTAATAATCACTTGCTTTGAAATAGGGTTATACAACTTATAAGCCTTTGATTCTTCACTATAGCCAATAATAATGCATTTGTCACCTCTATCATCAAGTTTTCTTCTCAATTTAGATGGTATAAGAGAATATGCAACACAACCAAAAATTCTGAAATGATGTACACTATGTTTCTTACCACTCCACTCTTCTTGTGGAATTCGATCTCTGACACTCTTTGTTGGGCTACTATTCAGAATATATACTACACATGCTACTGCTTCTACCCAACATTCATTTGATAAATGTTTGGCCTTCAACATGCTTCTAGCCATCTCCATGATTGTTTTATTCTTTCTTTGTACTACACCATTCTACTGTAGTGTGTACCTTGTAGTTAGTTGCCTTTTCATGCCATGATACCTGAAAAAATATTGAAACTCATTAGACATATATTCACCTCTTCTGTCTGATCTAAGTACCTTGATATAATGGCCACTCTACTTTTCAACCATAGCCTTGAATTCTTTAAACTTTCCAAAGGCTTCAGACTTATTTTTGAGAAAATATATCCACATCTTTCTGCTAAAGTCATCAATGAAGGTTAAAAAATAAGTACTACCTCCAAATGATGGAGTTTGCATTGGTCCACATAAATCACTATGGACTAGCTCCAATATTACCTTTGCTCTATATGAGGCTCCTACTGGAAAGCTCTCTCTATGTTGTTTTGCTAGAATACAACTGTCACATGAACTTCTTGGCTTTTTTATTGGTGGTAATCGCTTCACCATATTTTTCTTCTATAACAAATTCAAACCTCCAAAATGTAAATGTCCATACCTTAAGTGCCATAGCCATTATTGGTGTAGTTGCATGGTTTTAAAATAGGCTTCCTCTTCTCCTTGGATGCACTGAATTCGAAGAGGGAACATCCGATTCTTGATCATCTCCACTTTTCCTATCAACCTATCACTTGGAAACTTGTCCAGTATTGTGCAAATATTATCCATAAAAGATACTCTGTAACCTTTATGTACTAACTATCCAATACTCATAAGATTATGCTTTAGTCCAGGTACAAAATAAACATCAAGAATAAACCTTCTTTCACCATTTTTTGCCAAAACATTTATTACTCCTTTACCCATTACATCCACTTTGATATCATTTCCTAATTTCACTTCAGATTTTATAGAATCATCAAGACTAGCAAAATATTCTTTATTCCATGTCATATGATTACTACATCCACTATCTAAGAACCAAATATCTCAAGCTTTTTCTTGAGTAACATGACAAGTGTGAAATAAGCTTCCAGGATTAGAACTAGATTCACCTAGACTAGAACTAGATTCATTTGTGTAATTAGCATTTTGCTTGTCCACATATCCTTGTTTCCTTCTGTAGTCACTTGCGTAATGACCATATTTTTTTTAGTAATAACATTGAATATTAGATTTATCAAACCTCTGTGAACTTTCCTAGAAGTGATTGTTGCCACGTCCTTTATTGTTGTAGTTTTGATTATTGTTTTCACCTTGATCTCGATTGTTCCTTCCATTTCTGCCTTTGCCTCTTCCTCTAAAGTTTGACCTTACTCTTCCTCTTCCTCTACCAAATGATACCTGTGACTTGAAAGCATTCTCAAGAGAAGTATTGTTATTTCTATTCATTCTGGATTCATGTGTCAACAAAGAACCCATTAATTCATCTATTGATAACTGTTCCAAATCCTTGGTTTCTTCAATAACTACAACTATTGCATCAAATTTACTAGGTAAACTCTTGAGTATTTTTTCTATGATTTTCTGATCCATTATAGTTTTTCCATTAGATCTAATTTGATTCACTATATTCAATACTTAACCCATAAACTAGTCTATAGAATCTGAATCATTCATTTGCAAATTTTCAAAACTTCTCCTAAGAGATTGCAATTTAGAAATTTTTACCTTTGTATTACCTTTTTAGGTAGTCTCCAAGATTTTCCATGCCTCTCTGGATCTCGTTGCTACTGCAACTCTGGAAAAAATAGATTCATCCAGTTCCTGTTGGATTATAAATAAAGCTTTTACATCTTTTTTCCTATTCTCTTTAAGCTCATCCTTTTGTGCTCGAGTTAATGCTATATGGGAAACCTCATCCTACGGTTCTACAAAACCATTCTCTACCAAATCCCAAACTTCTTGTGAGCAAAACAAAGTTCTCATCTTAATTGCCCAAAAATCATAATTCTTACCATTAAAAATTGGAATTTGAGGCTGATAAATACTATTATTCGTTGCCATGTCAATCGCTAAAATGACTAAATCAATAGCAGTTACAAGGAGGATTGAAGCACACTTATTTGTTGTGCTTCTTCTTAGCTGTAAATAGTTACAACTTTTCTGTGAAGGAGCCCTGTAGAAATATCCACTCGAGTGATAAAAAAAGCTTCTGTGTGTTTTTTTTTTAACTCACAGATGAAAAAAATATATATTAACTTGTAGCAATTCAACATAAACACAAACAATAGCCTTCAACAAAATAGACTGAAAAACTAATTAACCAGCTTTAGCGAGGCTGCAAACTTCATTTCATACAAATTTCTTTAATTACTGCAATTATTTTTAAATAAATAATGATCTCTCCTTTTGTAAGCACTGAAAGCTGCGACTGGTGCATAATGGCTTGTGCTCTCAAAAAACCCTTCGTGCTCACAACCTATGTGATTCTTATCCCAGCAATGGAACCAGTCAAATAGAGCAAAAAATTATGGGCGTCGACCACTTTGACTTCCTAAGGTGTAGTCAACAATTCGATGTTGTCTATGCTGCACGTTCCTTGCCCACAGCTCTGCAGTGCATCACCTTTCACACATTCTGTTGGGTCCTGCACTCTCTAACCTGGCTGTGCTTCTTCTTTGGGTCTTCCTGTGCTTTTGCCACAACAAGGCTCTGATACCAATTTGAAAGACAAAACAAAGCAAGAAAATAAACATAGAACTTAGAATGCTACTGCAATCTTGAAAAAGATTTTTTTATTGATCTTCTTTTTCTTGCTATTACAATGTTGCACCCAAGGCATCTATAAATAGATTTTCTTGGCAAATTAAATTGAAAATAAATTAATTGTTTAACTGCATCTAACTAAGTCTAAACTAATCCTCTAATTGCTTAAACAAACTAACTGTTAACTGCTTGAACTAACTGTTTGTTAATTATTGTGCATGCATGAGGAGGGAGGTGGAACAGTCAGTTAAGTTGTGGATGGATAAATTATCTCCAACTATAGTTTCTAACAGATCTGGATGCAAATCTTGAACTACATAAATATCGAGTAACATGTGCATGGAACTAAAAATTAACAAGACCTGCATTTTTTTTAGAAAACCTTAGAAAAACCAAAAAATGTATTTTATTTAAACAAAACTAACACCCCTCCAAAATTGTATTGATTTCTTGGAAAACATTGGCAAACCCTAAAAACTGTCAGATTTGGCTATTTTAAGACATAGTCAAGTTTACAATCATTTTTATGGTTTTCATGCATTCCAAACTCATTGGCGCAATCTATTTTTTCTTAGAAAAATGCTGATAAATGACCTATAAAACTAATTATATAAATACATTTTACCTCATTCTTTTGTGTTTCTCCGATGGATGCAAGAGAACATGCAAGCTCAAATAATCAAGATTCTAAAATAAATCACAAAAACATAAAGGTGTTCAACTACCAGAACCTATTCTTATACCATATTGAAATGAGTCACAATCTATCAAAATGGACCACAATCAAGGACTAGAAGGTTTTTAATACAATAAATGCTTTACATATGAAATTAAAATGCAAAAAAAGAGTCATGTTGCAACAAAAAATCAAACATGAGTAGAATAACTAGTTTGTATTTAGAATGATAAAATAACTTATGAATTAGTGCATAAATAGGAAGAAGAGAGGTGTAAATCCATCTAAAAAGGTGGAGTGTGCATTTCAAAAATAGAATGTATGACAATTCATATCTATCTTAATGATAATCCATATAAATGATCATATTTGTCCTGATGATCTCATTATTAAGCCTAAGTAAGATGAATATATGTATATGAAAAATCATAAAATAGACTAAAACACTTAAATTAGTAGGGACACACATGACACTTAAATAGTGTCATGTCAAAACATCAAATTTACGTCCACAGTGAAGTCAAAGTGCCAATTATTTAATTATAAGTTTTATGGTGTGACATGTTAGTACAGTATCATCCCATTAATTACCACACAAAATATCATTATATAACCTTTTAAAAATTCAAATTGATAGATGATAATTACAATACAAAAAAATAAAATTATGGTACGTGGACTTGTATTTTATTGGTTCATTAAATCTTGTTTGGAATGGTTATCCCTGTACTAAGTTATAATTTTTTGTTTAAAAAATTTCAATAAAAAATTTAATATTTTAATGATCTTTAAATGTTGTGCTCAATTATGCACATAGTTGAACTTGAGTGTTAATTTAGGTTTAAGAATAAACAAATAGTAAATGTTTAGAGTTAATATTTTGGAATAACATATAATTTTGTAACTTTTAAGATATTTTTTTCAACATAATGGATTGCATATTAAATATTGTGAATATAACATGCTATTTTGTAATTTTGTACTTGTAGAAATATAAAATTGTTAAGTGTTAAATTTTTATTGTAAGTAAAAGAGTATAACTTATTTAATAAGTAATATAAAAATGTATATGATTGAACTCAATATTAATTTTAATTATTGTAAATTTTAAATATATATATATATATATATATATATATATATATATATATATATATATATATATATATATAATTGAAATGTATTGTACTAAAAATAATAAAATATTTTATATACAAGTTAAAGATTATATATAAATTAGTTTAAAATATCAATATAATATACATATTTTTATAATTAAATAAAATTTCAATAATTTTTTTATAGAAAAATTGTATAAAATCTGAATCCTAAATGCGCAAATACTTTATCATGTATTAAACCCAACTCATCTATTGGTATCTCCTTCTCAATTAATAATCCATAAATACTTTATCATGTATTGAACACAACTCATCTATTGGTATCTCTCTCTCAATTAATATCAAAATCTTTTCGGACTCTCAATTCAATTCAATATAATTAAATTTAATCCAATTAAAAGATTTTTTCAAATATGAAAATTATCTGAAGAGTGATCAACTCTTACTTAGTCTAATAATGTTTTTAAATGGTTTTTATTAAACTTTGTTAATAGGTGAGTTTCATCTTAATTTTTTTAATTACATGTTATGAATGTTTTCTTAATTTTTGTTTAGTAATTTTAAGTCTGAAAAGTTCAAATATCATTTACGCCTACTAATTAAGCTCTTTCTATCCAACTAATCTTCAACTATTTTTTATTAAACAAATTATACAGTTAAATTTTCTTATAATTCGATTGCTTATAGTACAAATCTACAAAAATCTACCATTCTTCGACTGCTTTTGTGTTACTTCAATATGAACAATATTTTTAACTAGCATGAGCTTCACATTAACAATAATTCTTTATTATTCTTGATACTAAGCCAGAGTTTCTCCCTCTCATTTGTAGGGGCAGTTGGATTGTAGTCTTTTCACTTAACGACAACGACTTCTTTATAACAAAAATATTATGCATAGCTTTTTTTTTTTTAAATCTTTACAATTAAACCTATTAGCCGATTGAATAGATAAACAACAACTACATTTTTTACATTTTAATTCATTTCTCTAATAAATATACTTAAGGACATTTTTAACTTCTACATCTCTTGTTAACAACATCAATCTTTTATAAAAGGTTTAAAAAAAATAAAAAATTGTGACACTAGAATAAGAATGATACTAGTATTTAGATATCATTCTTGTCCCAATAATAAATTTAAGAAGTAGACAATAATTATGAATCAGATTACAACTTTTCCAATAAAAATTCATTATTTGTTATTGTCATTATTTACTTGTGTTAACCTGTTTTTTTTGCAATTCTAGAACAGCCACAAATGAATATATTTTCGTCATTCACAATTTAAAAGAGTAAATTTATTCAGGCTTCAGGTATACTTTAATCACTGTCATTGTGTAATTTTCATAATTTTCAATTTTTACATTTTAACTCTGAGGGTTTTTGGATATGGCTTACAGATTAGCAATACATGCAAGACTACTTGTGCTATATTAATATTTTAGAGTTTCTAATGTACATGTTACATTATTGTTTGAGTAAAACACCTAAGCTACCTAATCCAATTTGTTTTTTATATTAACATTAACATTTTTACGATTTATTTTGCTATCAAATAAGTCTCAGAGAGCTATGTTGTAATGTTTTTCTCCAGCTAAGGAAGGCGGCCTTCCTCAAATTTAGAGTTGTTGGAAAGCTTTTTTGACCAATTGGTACCAAAAGCTTCTATAACTTTCTCCACATTTAGAACAGGAAGGAATCCCTTTCCAAGAAAAAAGAAAAAGAATGATTCATCCCCTAAAATCTGATTCTCTCATCTGTTTATCCATTATCCAATCTGGTGCAAGATTTAGATGACGTTTATTAATAGTTTGAATAAAAATTGCAGCTGTTCTGGATGTTTGTCGTTGGGAGGTGTAGGATGATTCTCAGGTTGTTGAGATTGCTTGGTTGTCCAACTAAAATCAACGAATTTGTGAATGCTGGATAAATTTACGATTAACAATCTGGTAATTAAAATTTATATAACTTCAAACTTTATCAAAGAAAAATTAATTGCTTGTTGAAATTTTTTTGGGGCAAATGTGGGATCTAATGTTCTCCATATTTGGTAATCGTATAAAGGAATATTGAATCGTTTTATAAATTTCCGTAATTCAATATGGAATGATAAATCTATTTTTTTGACTTTGTAGATATTCCTAAAGTCCAAGATTGTAGATTTTCCTTTTCTTCTCGAGAATTCAAGTCCCTTCGACCAGAGAGTTGTGCACGAAGGAAGGAATGGAGAGGCCTAAAAAGGCTCTCTTAGCTATTACTCGCAATTGCATGGGGAAGCATAATGTACGAAGCCCATTTCATTGAAGATGGAGTTTTGATAAGGAATATATTTGATACTTTTTTTTTCAAAATATGGATGTATGCACCATCTTGTATTTTTACATAACAGTTAAATGAAAAAGGAGGTGAAATACAAAGGTCTTGTATGATTCACATTCTTGATGTTGGAGTAAAATTTAGGCTTTGATATTCAATATTATCACTATCAATTGTTGTTTTTTTCTAATATTAGCTTTTGTAATTTATGTATTGCCAAAGCTTAAGGTATGTTCAACAAAAGTTGTTTAAGGTTTTCACGAGTAATGAAAAGGATCGACACATATTTGGGGTTTTCTGGATCCCATACTGAGCTTATATATATTATTTTATGTGCACAACCAAAAACATTAGCATTTCGAGGAGTTTGGTGCTAGTTCTATAAACTATAGCATGAATTACACCAAGATCACCATTGACCAAGCTAGACTCAACCCAAAAATTTGATGTAAGCATAATTTGTTGTCATTTTGATAGAAGAATTTTGGTATCTAATTGCTCATCACTAGGATATGCAAAGTTCCTCTTCTTCATATATTCTTCACTACTCAATGCAATCGATATACTAAATGATTTTAACTTTTCCTTGTTATATGTTGAATCCAAAGTATTTTTTGCATATAAGTGAATTGATAAATGAAATGAAAATTTTTCTTTGGATGAAAAATAACTATTTGTTCGACACTTTAATAAATTTTAGTCTTCAACCTTTTATCCAACATTTCATACATTCAATACTAGATTTCAGAAATTCACTTGACATGGATTAATCATATTTGGAAAAAAAATATTTCCAATGTAATAAAAATATTGAACATCCGCCAAAGGGTTGAACCATATTATGTTCCAGTATCTAAAAGTATATCATGTACCCGATGGAGCTAACCTAAATCACTAATGAGAATAATAGATATTACACCAAATGGATCATTTATGTGTTATAGGAAAACATCCTATAAATTTTGATCAATATGTGTTAATAGCTTTTGCCATATGAAACTAACTTAATTGATTAAAATGTATTGGATATATTACAAAGAATGTTGTAAAGCTACAAACTCTTTCCCTTCCAACAGTTTCCTTTATTTTATAGATATGCAAAGACTTGAATGGATTGTTGAGCTGGTAATATTAAATGCTATAATACCCCTAGATCATGCAAGTAATAGAATGGTGATTTATTGTGAGTTGCTTATAAATTCAACAGAAATCACTTATTGTTGATAAGGTATAATTTTTTAAAAATTAATGATTACCTAAATAATCATTTCTAATGGAAGCATTGTGGCATGTTGATTGTAGTGCAACATACAACTATCAACAACATTTTTGTGTGTATATAATGTCTAGAAGTGGATGGAATCAATACTAGTTATTCTAGTTAATTTTTTGGTATCAAAGTAAGTTCAAATTTTGGAGGCATAAGAGATGGTGAGAGGATGAGGTGGAATCACTTAGATGAACCATATTATGCAAGAACTATAGAGGAAAGTAGAAAAATTAATTGAGATAGTTGTGAATCAAAGACAAAGGAGAGAAGAAGAAGATGTAGAAGATGACACAAATCATGAAGAATAAATTATGCAAGAGGAGAAACAAGAATAATTGCCATCAGTGGAAGAGAGGATGGTTAGAAACTAGGTATGTAGTGTGAAAAGCATCCTAATCCTTGTCAAATTTCATAGTTTATGAAATAGAATGAATTTACAATATATAAAAAGTGCTTAATCAATTTTTTTATAGGTAAACCTTACAAAGATTAAATATGGTGTGATGTAATACTAGTGGATGTATGACATGTATTATTGGGAAGGCCATGACAGTTTGATATAAAAGTACATGATGAAGTAAATAACACATAGTTTTTGGAAAGGTATTATGAAGGTATTTTTGTTACCTCTTAAAGAAGAATGGCAAGTTGAAAGCATGTTGACTAAAAAAAATTTTATCAAAGGCATGAATATGACATATTACTTCTATGCATAGAAAGATGACACAAAAGTGGTGCATGTACCAACATAAGCAACAATAGTGTTGAAATAATATGCAGATGTTATATCTAATGAGTTATCAAATAATTTACCACTAAATAGAGATATTCAACATTATATTGATTTGATTTTATGAGCATCTCTACTGAATCAATCAAATTATAAGATGAGTCCAAAAAAACATACAAAATTGAATAAATAAGTTACTGAATTGGTGAGGAAGGTTGTAGTAAAGGAGAACATGAGTTCTTTGTAGCACTAGCATTGCTAACTCCAAATAAATATGGAGGTTAGGGGATGTGTGTGGATAGTAGAGAAATCAATAAAATTACAATCAAGTATTTATTTTTATACCTCATTTAGGTGATATGATGGATGTTCTTTTAGGATCAAAATATTTTACCAAGATGGATCTAAGGAGTGTATACTATAAAATTTAGATTCATTAAGGAGATGAATGAAAAATAACATTCAAGACTAGAGATGGTTTAATTGAGTGGATGGTGATGCCATTTGATTTATTTATTATAGATAGCATGGTTATATTTTTGTGTTGAAACAGAAATCAGGAAAATAGAATCAAGAATTTGATGCTTTGATTAGGTGAGTGGGGTTGATAACTACTATGGTGAGTGAAATAGTTAGATTTGAATTTATTAAGGGAGAATATGATACCGATCTATATTTTGGAAAGAAAGTTGAGCAATGCAAGAATCCATTGATAGGTGATACAAGTAATGTTTATGATGAGTATCTTATGAAAAATGATTATCTCTTCAAAGGAAAATAATTATGTATTCCAATTGGGTCTCTAAAAGGCAATATTATAAGATAATTGCATATTGGTGGCTTGTATGGACATTTGGACAAGTCAAAGATAATAAATTTGGTGGAGGAGAAGCATTTTTAGTTAAAGATAAAGAGAGATGTGAAAAGATATGTTTCAAGGTGTAGAATATGTCAGATGGTATAAGGACATGCACAAAATATAGGTCTGTATAGTTCTAAGAGGACCATGGATAGATTTGAGTATGTATTTTATGTTAAGCTTACCAAACACATAAAAAGGTAATGATTCAATGCTTTATATCATAGATAAGTTTTATAAGATAGTTCACTTTATTGCATGTAAGAAAACCAATGATGCCACTAGAGTTATAGAGCTATTTTTTAAGGATATTGTTAGATTGCATGGCATTCCAAAAATCATTACATCAAATAGGGACATGAAATTTCTAAGTCATTTTGTGTGGAATTTATGGAGGAATATAGGGACTAAGCTACAATTCAGTAGTACATACCATCCCCAAATAGATGCATAGATATAAGTTGTAAACAAGAGCTTGATAAATTTGTTAAGATGCATAGTTGGAGAGAATCCCAAGCAATGGTACTTGGATTTACTGCAGGCTAAGTTTGTGTATAATAGATCAATGGACCCATCAACATTTTGGATTATTTATGGTAAAAATCCTATGAGTGTTTTAGATTTGGTACAGTTACCAATTACATAATGAGTTAGTGATGATGCAAAAGCATTTGCAAAACATATATAATATTTACAAGAAGTAAGAAGATAATTATATGAAACTAATGAGAAGTATAAAGCAACAATAGATGTCAAAAGAAGATCAAAAATATTTGAATAAGGACATTCAATGATGGTTTATTTGAAGAAAGAGATATTTTTAAAAGGCATATATAACAAATTAAAGTTCAAAAAAAAATTAAAAAAAAAAAAATAGGCCATACAGAATTATGAACAAAAATCAATGACAATGCTTATAAGGTAAGTTTACAATATAATTTTGGTATATATCAAGTATTTAATGTTTCAAATTTATATGATTACCATAGATAATATGGTGAAGGTGAAGAATATGAAGAATTAAATTGGAAGGAATAGGTGCCAAAGAAGACGAAAGAAAATATAGTGTAAGTTCTGTATAAGAAGACAATAAACACAAGGCAAGGAAATTATGACAAGTATTTGGTATAGTGGGAAGGATTACAATAAGAAGATAACACTTGGATTACAGAATGGGAGTTGAAGAAGATTAATAAGAATAAATGGAAAAAATATAATTAGAGCAACTCATAGAAGTTGAGTTGTTTTCAACTAGAGGAGAATGATGCAAAAAAAAGAGGCTGAATTTCTAGAGGCCATAACATTTCATTGATAATTTTATTTGAGCCCATATTCATACCAAAATAACTAGCTCAAAATTTTCAATGCATTTGTTACATACCATTCTAATTATGAGACGTTTTCAATAGTTTTTAGAGATCAAACATGAACATATAAAGGTCTAAAATTATTGTTTAATACTATTTTTGAGTTTTTTTTCTAAATTTAGAAAAAACCCAAAAATAATATTAAATGGTAATTTCATACCCTCATATGGTCATGTTTAGTCATTGAAAAATATGAAAACAATTCCATAATCATAAGGGTGGATTATGGATGCATTGAACTTTTGGAGTTAGTCATTTTGGTGTGAATATAAGCTCAAACAAAGCTACAGATCAAAAGTTATGGCCTCCAAAAGTTTGTCCTCTTTTTGTATATCAATTATCACATGTTGATTTTAGTGGCACTTACAACTATTAACTACTTTTTTTGTGTGTGCATAAAATGACTAGAAGTGGATGGATAGGGAAAATAAGATTCATAAATTTGGCAACCTCCTTGATTAAACTTTATAAAAAAGGTTATCATTTCCTTCAAGGAATCTAAAATGTTAGTATCATTCCAATTATTATGTATATCAAAGTCATGATAACCAAGCATATCAAATTAATTAAGTTTAATATTGATGTAGGCATGAAGTTTGGAAAAATTTCATTCATAAATTTATTCAAATTTTAAATGAAGAATGTCATCATTTAAAAATAGTTCATTTTTAGAAATTATAAAGTGAATATTCCATGCCTGGTATGACATTTTCATGCTTTCCTAGTTTTCAACAACTTGTTCAGTAGAATAACCAATGTTTGTAATTATGTTTTAGAAAGGTTTGTAAAAAACATGTTTTCTCCATAGAATAATGCATATGTAGTAGGATATTTAAAAGGAATTACAATGAGCCTAGGGAAGACATGAAAAATAGCTAGCAATAACTTTATTTCCATTTTTAACCACAACATTTTTTTGCAATATGACCAATTCCTTATAGATTTTATAATTGATGGTAGATATAATGAAGGAGGTCAATACATGTATACATCGATGAAGGTTGATGTAGAAACCAAATCAGATTTGCTACATGAAACATGGAATAGTATTTTAATTATATTATATGGATAAACTACACAAAAAAAAAGAGGAAGCTATTTTAAAAGATGGAAAATTTCTTATACATTGATGTCATAATCAATAATATTTTTAGTTAAAAATTTTCTTAATGCATTTGAAGATGGTTCGTGCAAGATTATATGCTTTTAAATATTCTTTTTAGCATACAACTTCCAAACCAATTATTTGCTTTCATAGTATACATTTCATTATATTTATATACATCTTCTTGTGAAATAACATTAAATGGCAGTTGAAACTTTATCCCCGATTGAAAAACATTGCTAGATTTGAGAATTCAATCTGTCATCATTACAAGAAGGGTTGTATATTTTTTATCCTTTATTTTGAATTATTATGGAATATTTTCAATGTAACTCCTGATAAAATTTATACCAACATTGAAGAATCATTCTTTTTTTTTAAGAAAAATATTTCTTTTCGCACTTAGTATGCATTTAAACATGATTCAAAATCTCCTAATAGTCAATAGAAGGACTAGTTGAAAGTATTTATGATATATTTATTAAAAATAGATCACCAAAAGTATAACAAATGAACCATTTTATTTTGATGAAAACTATCATGCGGATTCTAAGAACTATATATTAGGATTTTATTTTTGACATGATAGTTTGATCTTCTAAATATAAAGGATCAATATTTGGTATATATTTTATCAAGATACATCCATGATTATGTGTAAATCATATATGTTTCATTTCATACCTAATAAATATATTTTATTTATATGAGGTTAAATAAAAAATATATACTTTTGGAAAAAATAAAAATGAAAATGTAGTTTATTGCATACCTATACCAATAGTATCTTATAAATGTTTTTATAAAATTTCCTCAAGAAATATTGTAAATATATGATGAATATAAAGGTTTGTATGATTTATATTGGAGATAATATTTTATGTTATCCAATGATAAGATTTACATGGATTTTCAAGGGCCTTAAAAGGCATTAAAGCATGTAAATCAGGGAATTTATTGTCAATAAAACTTAGCATGAAAATAGAGAAAGAAAACCTAATTAATTGATTGTTTTAGTTATTTAAATATTCATTTTTTTCTAATATGATATTTTTCTTCACAAAGTGGAATCAAAGCTTTTCTAGTCTTCAATAATTTTATCATCAGGTATTACATGGAGCAATTATTGAAGATGTGAAATAGTAGTTGGAAAATTATCCTTGGTATTGTAAATAATAATGGATGTTATTCCTTGGGTATGCTGATGAATCATTAATTTAAATAGAAAATACTTAAGTCTTATATGATTTAATAATATGGTATCATAAAAACACATTAATTAAAGAGCACATTCTTGCATCTAATGTTTTTCAACCAAGACCTACTCTAAACATAGTTTCACTTGTAGGAAAAAAATAAGAAATTTACATTATAAAAAAACATCTATATTATGATCATTTACATGAGATGTGATAATCTATGTCCATGGAATAACACTTGGTGTTGCTCCATTTATTTTTTTGATAATGAATAATTAGGTAAGAGGGCCACTTGCCCCAAATTAAAAAAAAGACTTGACAAGTAGATAAGGATAATAAAGATGACAATATCTAGAAAAGAACAAAAGGAGATGAAAATAATCTAAAAAATCTATACAACCAAAATGCTACCCAAAAACTATACACATATGAATAACATATGTCAAAGGACTAGATTCACTTCATGAACCACAAAGACTCTATTGTTTCTCTGTTACTATAATCTCCG